>CALNHX010011414.1:0-10284 GCA_940337035.1 Agriotes lineatus
TTTCCACGACCGGAAGTAGAAGTCGGTTTCTATAGCATCAAAATGTATAGCTAATTAGTATTTTTTAAGATAATAAGTTTCTGAACATTTTTGAATGCTTAAATTATTGAGGTATACTGAATGTATTAGTTGTTAGTCGATTTTATTTCATTTATTACGTGTGGCTTGTGTTCTCGTTTATCCTTTGTTTGGCCAAAACGTAATTAGGGTGTATGGCAGCAGTTGACTTTGTAAACTGAATTGTTTATTTATATTTGAAAAATAGGTAAAAGCATTTATGATTTGATTAATTATTTTGATAACACTACTAACATAAAATTGTTCTTTTTAAAAATGTGATGTTACGTGGTTATTGTAGTTAAAATTCAGTTGTTTTTATGGGTTTTTTAAAGATCTTTTGCCTTCTTTGTTTCCTTAGTTTGTGGAACTTCTTTGGTCCTATAGATTTTATATTAGTAATTTAAATTAGTCATTAACCTCAACGCTGCAGCGTATGCGTCGTTGAACAGTCTGTTGGTTAAATACTGGTTTTAAATGCTATGTCAACATTAATTTTATTTTTAATTATCTATGTGGTCGGCAGTGTGATCAGATAAGGCCGTGTTTGGTTTATTTGCGGTCAATTGCTTTGTTTCTATTGATTCTTTATGTAGGGTCATCTATTTTTAAATATTGTTTAATGTTATATATAGGTGGCACAACAATTATTACAATGTACCATGTGAGCAATAAAAACGAAATCAACTTGGCTTTGAAAAAAATAAGTCATGTGGTGTATACTTTTGATGTTTTTAATTTAAATGTGACAGTTATTAAGTGTCAAGTTGCTTAAATTCTCCAATTTTTAATTACACATGTTTAATCAAGAACAAAAAGTTTTTAAGAATCGAAATGATTGACGTAGCAGATGTCACATTATGTAAGTGTTGGTGTTTATGTTAATTTTCAAATAAAATTTTGAGATGACAGTTATGCAATAGTTTAGGGTATGCGTATTTCGTTCTAGAATATCAACACAATTTGAATTAATAATCTACATATGTCTCAATTTTCAAAGCCAGGCTTGATTTCATTTTCGCTTCCTCACATGTTATTTGATATACAATGTGTAATTTTAAATTTCTGTTAGTTTTGTCTTCTAGGATTTTGTAAAAAAAATGTTGGTAGTTATTGTAATTTTTAAGGCAGTATTAATGTGATTTTTATTTTATTCTTTTTTTTATGTTGTCAGATAGACCTGGAGCATGGGAACCTATATTAGTCTGGTACATGAGCCCTACATACAAATATCAAAATACCTAGGAAAAATATTATCAAACATAACTGATAAAAATTAGTATAATGTTAAAGATTCTTGGTATTTCAAAGAAGTAATTGACAACCAAAAAACTATCCAAAAACCATGTATGATTTTCACTAGGACGTTGTATCCTTATACACAAATATACCAACAAATCTTGCTTTACAAACCGTAGATAACAACTGAACAAATAACCGAATTCACTAAAATTCAAAAATGATTTTCTGAAAGTTGTTTTAAATAATACCTATTTTTTACAGCAATAAAATCTAGTGTCAAAAATTTGCAAGTACTAATAGAATCACCAATATCAAGCATAATTGCTGAATTAGTTCTAAAAAATATAAAAAAAAAATATTAAAAATAATCAATATATTTCATTATACCAACGTTATGTAGATGATATCGAATGGGCGTAAAAAACACAAAATAATAGCAATGTTCTAGAAATTTAACAGCTTATACTCAGGATTACAGTTTTACCACGAAAAAGAAAATAATAAATCAATAAACTTTTCAAATCTAACACAAATGAAAGAAAAAATCGCAAAATTGCACTAATTGTATAGAAAAACACATAAAAACTAATAGATACCTTAAATTCATGTTAAACACTACAATTAAATATAAGAAAGCAGGACTTGTAGACGAGCAATATTATTATCACATATAATCTCATAAGAGCATTAATTCCCTGCGGAATTTTTTTGAGGACGTTGTTAGAGTGCACGAAAAATAATTTCCGATATGAATTAATGCTCGAATGCAGATTCGGTAAGAAAATCGTAACGACACAAACCCTCACAGTTAGGTTGATCTACCTACAAAAAATTTCCAAGAAATTTTGTTATTGTCTTGGTTACGGCTAATTTTTCTATTGGTCATTAATGAGTGTCCTACATTTTCACATATAATCTCATAAGAGCATTAATTCTTTCCGGAAATTTTTGTGAGTGCGTTCCAACAACGTCGTATTAATTTGCCCGAGCGGGACGCCAGGGCAAATTAGGACGTTGTTGAATGCACGAAAAATAATTTACGGATATGAATTAATGCTCGAATGGAGATTTGGTAAGAAAACAGTAACGACACAAACCCTAAAAAGAAGTAATATCTACCTACAAAAAATTTCCAAGAAATTTTTCTGTTGTCTTGGATACGGCTCGTGAACTAATTTTTCTATTGGTCATTAATGAGTGTCGTACGATTTTCAAATAAAAAATCATAAAGTTAACTTACAGACAATCACTAACATACTTTTACAAAATAATTATCACATATAATATCATAAGAGCATTAATTCTTTCCGGAAATTTTTTGAGTGCGTTCCAACAACGTCGTATTAATTTGCCTGAGCGGGACGCGAGGGCAAATTAGGACGTTGTTGGAATGTACGAATAATAATTTCCTGATATGAATTAATGCTCGAATGCAGATTCGGTAAGAAAATCGTAACGACACAAACCTTAAAAGAAGTAATGTCTACCTACAAAAAATTTCCAAAAAATTTTTGTTGTTGTTTGGTTACGGCTCGTGAACTAATTTTTCTATTGGTCATTAATGAGTGTCGTACGATTTTCACATATAATCTCATAAGAGCATTAATTCTTTCCGGAAATTTTTTTGAGTGCGTTCCAACAACGTCGTATTAATTTGCCCGAGCGGGACGCGAGGCAAATTAGGACGTTGTTGAATGCACGAAAAATAATTTCCGATATGAATTAATGCTCGAATGCAGATTCGGTAAGAAAATCGTAACGACACAAACCCTAAAAAGAAGTAATTTCTACCTACAAAAAATTTCCAGAAATTTTTTTGTTGTCTTGGATACGGCTCGTGAACTAATTTTTCTATTGGCCATTAACGAGTGTCGTACGATTTTCCGCTAAATTTCATTAACAAAAGCATTAAAATAGGATTTAAAAAATACCAAACTTAACAATAGCGACACATCAATAAATTTACAACCAAATTTTTAAATGATGCATTAATAACCAACAAAAGAAAAATAAAAGTTACGTACTATATCATATATTCCAGGGCCATCGGATTTTTTTAAACGAATTAAACGAAAAAATAAATTACGAAGAGCCTTCAAATATAAATAATATTTTAATATTTATTCAAAAACAAACACAAAACTTTAACGTAGATCATGTTGTTTTTCTACCTAGTCTCCCTCCTTTTGAATGCACTGGTGCCATCTTACCGTTAGCTTGGTGTATTCCACGAGAAAAAAATAATCTTTTGGCTGCTCGAACAGTTTCGAGATGTTTTTTCGCTTAGAAACCCTTTGAGGGTCCAAAAAAATAAAAATCTAATGGAACCAGATGCGAACTATGTGGTAGATAGGACAGCAGAGTCCACTTCAATTTTTGAATGCGAAATGGGGTCAAGCATTATCCTGTAAGAAGCAGACAGAAAACTCGGGGCTTTTTCCACGATACACAAAAGCAATGTCCTTCACTGTAATTTGACGATTGTTTCAAATAACTGCATTTTACTCTGTCAGCATTTTCTTCTATTGTCGCTGTTTTTGGACGCCGAGAAAGAGGTTCATTCTCGACCCGTTCGCGTCCATATTTAAACGATTTACTCCATTTATAAACCTTATGTTTGACAGTGCTTGCGCACCTAACTATCATTTAATTCCTGTAAAAATTTCTGATTATTTGATACCTTCTTTAGTAATAAATTTACTATTAATGAGTTGTTCGACCCTTAAATAGACTTCCGCTCATTGTTGCCATATGAATGAAAATTAATTGTGGCTATACAACTACTAAATCAAATTAGGATTTGTTCCTAGCGTTAATTTATGTATACAACTTCAGTGCAAGTCTCTGTCTTTTGACGCGCACTTCAAATTATAATTAATATTTAAACGCGCCTTGTAGTACTGCCTTTTAATATCGCAACACATTCCAATTTTTTTACATATACCTAAAAGACAAAACTAACAGAAATCTAAAATCACACAATGTAATAAATGTGATGCCACTTATATAATACAAACTAAACAATACTTAAAAAGAATAACAAAATCAATAAAAGCAAAGCTATAAACCCCAAATAAACCAAATACGGCTTTATCTGATCATGCTGCCGAGCATTACACAATTTCAATTTAAACAATCCGAAAATCATACATAACGAAACACACTTTAAAAATAACTACTTTTGAAATGCAGAAAATCAAGTCACCCAAAGCTATAACTACAAATCAGACACTGAAATTTTATACAAAACATTCGATAATATTTTTTTCAAAATTTGGTGTGATACACGCACACAACTTCCTTTTACAATGATCTTATAATTAGTTAAATATTTGTTTTTTAGCTTTCCTACTACATTATATAAATAACAGAAAAAACGGTTTAGAGAAATCACCTAGCTCACATTAATACACATTAAAACTGCAATAAATAATTTAATGTTAAAAAAACGGTAGAGCCGTTTTTGGAAAATCGAAAAAAACTGAAAAATTACAAGGGTAGACAACATGCTTCCGGTTATGCGATTTTCTTCAAATGCTTGCTGTCTGTCGCATCTAAATAGTACATAAAACTTATACCGGGTGAGCATTTTCAACCCGGAACATATAACAGGTGGCGCAAAAGTAATCACCCTATCGGAACATGCTCTCATTTTTGCAAATGGCATCTTATGTCATCGCGACTTTGACATTCGTGAAGCAAACAGAAGCAGAATACACATAGACAAACCATGGATCGCTATACTCCTCAAGAACGCGGAATAATTTGTGTCAATGTTTTTGATAAATAATCGGTCAGTGCTTTTGGCTCCACGTGAAATTTGTTGTCGATTCCCTGGTCGTGTGGCATCAAATGTGCAAACACTGTGGCGTTTAGCCACTCGCCTCGAGCAGACTGGCTCAATACGGGACAGTTTCAGACGTGGCCGGCCCCGGAGTAGCCGTTCGGTCGAGAATATCGCTGCTGTGGCTGCAGATGTCCAAGAGGTCCCTCAAACATCCACCAGACGATGGGCCACGCACTTGGGTATCGGTAGACGGTCTTTACAGCGAATTTTGGTGAAAGACTTAAAGATGTTCCCTTACAAGTGCAACCGCACACACAGCATGAACGACAGTGGATATTCTGAAGCAAGCTTTCCCCAACCGCTTCATCTCTCGTTTTGGAGATCTGCACTGGCCCGCAAGATCGGCCGATTTGACCGTTCCAGACTTCTTTCTTTGGGGTTTTCTGAAGTCACGGGTCTATACGAACAAGTCACAAACCTTGGCGGCCCTAAAGGAAAACATCTGACTGGAAGTGGAGAATTTATCGCCAGAAGTTTTGAGAAAAGTAATGAAAAATGCTGTGAAACGAGCCCAAATTTTCATCAACTCTGGCGGTGTCCCACTTGACTGATATCGTCTTCGAGACTTAATGGAAAAAAAAATAAACGTCTAAATAAACATAATCAACAAACAGAACCAATTCTTTTCATTTACAAACAAAGTTACTGCCTTAGGAAATCGAGTGAGGACTTTTGCGCCACCTTGTATAATATAATTAATTATATAAATATGATTAACCTTGACTTTAAATTTGTCTACTGCAAATGAAGTTGTCAAACTTCATTTTCAAAATAAAGTTCAATTATACCTTTAAAGATTTTTCATAGTAAAAACGTTTTACACTGGAGTCTATTTTCTCTTAGGTATCCGAATAACCCTATCCCGCTCATATCAACGATACATCGTTTTACAACAAAATTTGAAAATACAGGATGTGTAGCACCCGAAGTAGAGGAGGAATTATGTACTCGAAATAGTTGTAGATGTTTTAAAACAATTTATTAAACCTTCGAATACAAAAGTTATAGTCGATTAAAAATTACGTGACTTATTAGTACACCAGTTAATGCCAATTTCAGCGTTGACTACGAACTTAAACTTAAGAACCGTTATATCTTTTTTATAAGCTCATGGGTAAACACATTAGCGGTGGCCTACTTGAGGTGCGATACACTTCCATTAAGAGTATTTGGTTATTTAGGGATTTGCGTACATATTAGTAATAGCATAAACTATGCGTTATGTTTTCATTACATTAACCTTGATTCAGCATCATAACTGAGGTACCTAATTCTATTTAATATTATTTACATCTTATTTACTACCTTGCAAAAATAATAATAGGTAGTACGCGTACTAGAAATGCTGCAGTACAAGGAAATGTTATAGGGATGATTAATGCAAATCCGCCAGCCAGTGTTAGGATCATTTCAAATGAATGAAGAAAGACGAAATGCATTTTGCGAAGAAATGCAAGAATGTGCCAATCATGCTTCTAACTTTCTTTCGTCCATTTGTTTCACAGACGAATGCACGTTTACTCTAAACAACGAGCCCAATACTCAATCATACTGAATCACCTCATTGTGAGAATGGACCAGATCCTGAATTTTTTTCCCAATACTCAAAAACACTAGGCATTGGGGGCTAAGAAAATCCGCATATTAGTTTTAGCACAAGGACGCAGTATTCTCAAATAATCAATATTTGGGCGGGAAATGTCAATAATACAATTATTAGACAGTTTGAAATTATCGGAAATTTAAACCCGGGATCATATTTAGAACTTTAAATCAACAATGTTGGCCCTGCAGTAGAAGAAGCAGCACGTTTCAACACGATGGCTGCCAAGCGCATTTTGGAGTAAATATTCGGGAATATTTAGACCAAACCCTTTCCAAATCGCTGGATTGGTGGTGTGAAATAATTAACTGGCCGTCATATCTCCTAATTTAGCGCTCCATGATTTTTTTCTGTGGGGCCATCTGAAAAGCAAAATTTAACAAATACGACACCCAAATATTGATTCTTTGAGGAATGCAACTTTTGAAGAATGTGCGCGTATTAACGCTGAAACACTAATGAATGTGATTAATGGATTTTATAATTGGCTAGAGTACTGTTTGACGCAAAATGGGGGGTTATTTGAAATTCTGCTATAATTTTTAAGAGAAGTTCAATTTGTTTTAATCTTTAGTTTCGAATTAAAATGTAATTAAATTCAATAATTTGAATATTTTTGTGAATTATTATAATCCGGATAGAAAACGCTCACACGGTATATGAAGTTCATATCTCTTTTCGTTTTTGAGATATTTCATTCAGATACAGACCATTGAATAAAACCATATTTTTTGGATTCAGGGAACTAATACGTGAAGATCTGTTGACAACTCAATTTCGAATTTTTGGGGTGAATCCAATACTTCCCTTATTGTAAGAGGAAGTAAAAATAAACAAAATATGTGTTTTATAATAATTACAAATAATGTTAATGCTTACACAATAATTAAAAATCTGGATATTCGAACAAATGGGAACCTATAACCAACAAATTGTTCAACGACGCATGGGCTACAGAAAATTGTAAGAACATGACAACCGATCTTTGGCCCACATAAAAATGTATACAATGTTTTAATAAGTAAAACCATCAATATAACGTTTTTAATAGCACATAATTTATTTTATAAAATTATCAATATTAACTCCAAAGAACTAAAGAAGTTCGACAAATTAAGAAAACAAAGATGATAGTAAAAGACATCTGAATGTTAACAACAATAAGCACGTATTTAACAACACGTTTTAAAAAGAACAATTGTAGGTTAGTAGTATTATCAAAATAATTAAACAAATCATAAATGCTTTTAACTGTTTCTCATATAAAAGATTATTAAATTTACAAAGTCAACTGCTGTCATACACCTTAATTACGTCTTGACCAAACAAAGGATAAAAGGGAACACAAGCCATAAAGAAAATAATAAATGAAACAAAATCGACTAATAACTAATAAATCCATTATAAATAATTAAAGAGGTGAACGTAATAACACCTATTAAAAGCAATAATTTAAGTATTCTCAAATTTTCAGACACCTAGTATCTTAAAAAATATACTAATTAATTATAAATTTTGCACAAACATACCAACAAGGTTCAGTCAAAATCAGTTTTTAAAAAACGTTTAAATGTTAGGTGAATAAAAATGTCCACGTATGTCAAAGAAAGCGGTCTTGAAACAAAGTAAAAATTAATAAAGCTCCAAAGAAAAATATAGTACAAAATTTTTGTAAGTAGACATTTTGCTTAACAATGCAATAATTATTTTTTTAGATATATTTTTAACAAGAAAATAAATTTTGAAGATTACGTACTTATTTGGATCATCCAGATGATTTCCTATAATTCAACGACTAAAAACAATAGACTAAAACTAAAACCAAGGTTTAAACATAAAAGCTAACAAATAAATGAGGGGTTATTGTTTCACCTATCAAGTAAGTGTATGTTTATTTTTAGATGTCGAATATATTAAAACAAAAAGTTAAAATTTTAAAATAATTTGTTATAATAATTCATCAATAATAGCAAACACATATGTGAATTAAATGATTGTAATTTTAAAAATGTCTGAAGAAGCGAAGTAAAGTTAGCGAAACGTAACTTAAATTTTTTTATTTTATTTAAAATACGTAACTTTAATACAATGAATTAAATCAAAACAATTGCTATCTAACTTAAAGTTATCAAATAGCTGAAAAATTCTTCTAAAGAAAATTATAGTTATTTGTTTCATTAGTACAAAAAATTGCATGCTTTCGGGACAAGTAAGACAGATCGCCGGACGACGCGCAGCGGAGTCCAGCGAGTCTTACACGTGTCCCGAAAACGCATTTTTTGTGCGAATGAAACATACTATTTTTTCTCCAACTGCTCATAAATTCGGTAATATGACTTATTATTTAGAATCAAAATATTGTAGCTTATATTGTAGAACTGCCATGGCGCAAATAAACAATCACTATACGGGGAAATTAAATAACAACGACGGCGATTACCGAATATTGACGAAGCCTTTGTGTTCTATTTAAAATTTACCATGTAAAACCCTATCTTGCGTCCATTTTTGTACTAGTGCAAATATGAATCGGAAAGTGTGCAGTTGCAAGGTAATTGGTGAAGATCCAGAGAAATGCCTTACTTTTTATACAAAATTATTCGACAATATGGCGTCTTATTCGTGTGGTTGGAAAAAAAAAACTATTTTAGTTTATTTTTAAATTAATACATACACTAAAAACGGTTGCAATCAAATTAATATCTAAATTAACGTGAGGTATTAGTGACTGTAAGTAGAATAAGGAATAATAAGAAACAATTGCTAGTAGTTAGGGGTGGATTATAAATGCATGTCATCTCTAAGCGATCAAATTTCTAAGAATGTGCAGGTTGCAGAGATATCCATCTGTTCGTAGTCATACATTTTACAAAAAAATCAGATGGAGAAACTTTCCCGGCGTTAAACATCTACCTCAAAATGTAGAAAAATTCGACATAAGATTTCGAGATATGGAAAAACACGATCTAGACGCGAATATTCACGTAAAAATTCTAAAGACAGATAATTGAAACTTAAAAAATTCTAGGTATGGAAGTTCGACTATATAGGCCAAAGAAAGTTAAAGCTAGGGGTTAAATCCAGGTTTTAAAGTGGATGCGTTAAATTTCACCTTGTGAACCGATGCGTTGCCATGAAGAAACGCAACATCTAGCAAAAACTTTCCACATCGCCTCTTTTTTAAATGCGCATGGGGTTTCTTCAAATGCAGCAGTTACTGGGCTTCCTCCTGGCTTAAATTCTAGCAGCAGACACCCCCCCCCCCCCCCCACTCAGCTAACAGCTAAAAGACGGTTGCCAAGATCACGCCCACATATATTGCTAATTTATGCTTACTTTCTCTATCATAGTGATAAATCCAGATGACATTTCCCATAGAAGAAGTTTCAACTGCTTTTCACTGTTGTCATGCCTTGTTTTGTTTCAATCAACGAAATGTTCTTGGAAATCACAGGATCATTGTTTAGAAATCCAAATTCGTAGACAATTTAATATGGGGATCCTGCATAATCAGAAACTCTGGTGTACTTAAATT
>CALNHX010011414.1:10307-32308 GCA_940337035.1 Agriotes lineatus
ATGGTTGAAATGCATGTAGTACATAATTTAGATTGTAGCTAATTACCTTACTTACATAGTTCAAATAAAGTGGATTTCTATTTTTCTCTGTTGACGATTGTGTGAAGACAAATTTATTCGTGCAGAAAATATTCAACCTTGCTTTCGT
This sequence comes from Agriotes lineatus, assembly GCA_940337035.1. Classification (NCBI taxonomy): domain Eukaryota; kingdom Metazoa; phylum Arthropoda; class Insecta; order Coleoptera; family Elateridae; genus Agriotes; species Agriotes lineatus. The sequence goes on from CALNHX010011414.1 coordinate 10,456, forward strand.
TGTGTAACGTAGAGGCATATATGTATTATACATATACTCGTCAAAATTTGAAATGGGACACCAAAAAAAGGCTAGATTTTAAAGTGCTCTACAATGCCAAAAAGATCATCCAGTTTTAATCATTTTTTCGTATTTTTTGAAGGAAAATCATGCAGATCTCATTGCCTTTGAGGAAAATTCTAAATGCTCCAATACAAACGTTTATACAGAGCGTTAAACGTAGCTGTGTCACTTCCATAATATTTAGTTAAGTGCATGGCATTAACAGAACATCCTGTATACTTTGGGATTATGTCAACGTTTAAGATCACTAAATACATAAAGGTACAGCCATCCCATTCCAAGATTTTGTTCCCCCAAATTAAAAAGGACAGAACATTGTAAGAAAGTGAGAGTGAGAGTGAGACACTAATGACATTAACCCCAAATTAAAAGAGACAAAAAATATATGTTTGCACAGTTGGCCGTACCTTTATGATTTAGTAACCTTATCAATGTTTAGTCTAGTGTGTCATCTATGAAAAGTTTTTTGATTTTAGTTTCTATCTGCAGTAGTAAACAATATGATTTTTTGAAATAAATTTAACATTTTCCGGTATAAAACCATTTTAGTGTTTAACAAGAAACAATGAAATATTAACATAATTAAAAAACTTAAGTGCTAATAATGTGTGAACCCTCCCTCGACCTAACTAGTTCTTCGCAGCGTTGAGTCATGCTTCTTATTAGATTTTTAATACTCCGGTTTGGTACCGGGTGGCCATAAATATCTGATATCAAATTACCTTTGGAATCAACACAGTTTTTATTAAAATGATGAGTCCAACTAAACTAAATGTCATTAATGTCATCACATCTCCCTCCACTTATTGCATTACATAGGGACCAATACTTATTGTAATTGAAATATAATACTAACCCAACATTTATAAGTAGCTAAATCCATGGCTACCGGGATCTCAGGTGGTTGATTGATACGAGCTCAAATCTTCTTTGTCGAATGTCCCACATTTGCTCAATGGGATTCAGGTCGGGATGATAAAGCAGGCCATGGCATTCGATTTATACCGTGGGTTTTAATATACCCATTCACTATACGTGCCCTGTGACGTCTTGCATTATCATCAACATTTTCAGAAATTTGTCAAAACAATCGGTTGTAGAATTCTTTCTAAATATACATTTGCTGTCACAGTTTCATTGAAAATAATAAGCTCCGTACGGAAATCAGTACTTATTCCAGCCCAAACCATCAGGGAGGGTCCTCCAAAAGGTATATAATCGACCATGACATTTTCATTAAATCTTTCGCCTGATCTTCGCCAAACTCGTATTCTTGGGACATCTGGATGCAAACAGAACCTGGACTCGTCAATAAATAAACATCTATTCCATTTCAAATTGTCCCAATTCTGGTGGTCTAAACCAAATCTTAATCGGTTTCTTCGATGGACCCTCGTCCATCTTGGGTGATTAGCTGGACGTCTGGACCTGCTTCTCGGAGACTTTTTCTAATGGTTTGTGGAGTAACCTGCACTTGACTGACCTCTTGTAATTCTCGTCGCAATTGAGTAGCATTACTTGATCTCTCATGAAGCGTCCGCAGCAGGATGAATCTATCATTAGCCCCTGTAGTAAGCTCACTGTCTGCCGCCATCATGAGTATAATTCGGTGTATTATTTTGCCGATACCTTAACCAAGCCCTATTAACTTGACTTTTTTTAATTCCAAGCATATTTGCAGTTCTTCTTTGTGAAGTCGCCGTCTCTATCAGGCCAATAGCCCTGTTTAATATAGCTTCATTTAGACTAGAGTTCCTAAATATTATAAGAGTTGAGACAAGTCGGGAATAGATGCTGATTGGTTGTGATCCACTGCGCATGAGCAGTTTTATCTGAAAGTGTGCCAGATTTAAGTCCTATAGTTACTGTAGAAACCAGTTCTGAGAATGTCACATTTGACAAATTTTTATTTGACTTTAGGTCTAACACTGATTGATTCAAATGTATTAATATGTATGTGTTCCATTTCTACCAACAATAGTTCCTTAAATAGCATATCTTGCAAAGTTGTAAGTATGTATATGAAATTTACTTAAAAATTAGTAACCTAAATGATTATTTTTCTATAGTTTTTGAAATACGGGTTGTTGCATTTTTCGCTTCAAAAGTAGATTCGAACGGGGCTTTATATCCATTGACACAAATTCCCAAAAACGAGAATAAAGAGCTGAATAGTTCAAAAATATAAACACTCCCAAGTAGAACCAGACTCGGTGGGAAAAAGTGCGTCTGGGTGGCAAACGAATACTAAAATCCAACGCTGTACCTACTTCGTTTACGTTGTCTCAACTCTTTCTCAAAGATTACTTATACAGGGTCCGTAGTAGATACCTACCAGTGTAGTTCTCATAAACACTTTAAATTAACCTTTTTTTGACATTGTCAAAGCGACAAGTAATTAAATTCATAGGTGACACATACTAAGAATAGGATAACTCTGGCCTTGTATGCTATCATTTATTTTTGGAACAGTAATGGCGACTGACATTTGCGTTGTCTCAGCTCTTGTACTATTATATAGGAACTCCAATTTAGACGCACCATGTTGGAAAACAATGTTTGATTTACACCAAATGTCAAACACATTTTCGATATTGTTTTTAAAGTTAACTTCGAAATTTTAATATAGTCAAATAAAAATATTGATATAAAATGCAACGATTAAGAAAAAAAAATCATTTTTTTCTTCTTACTGCAGATACAAACGAAAATAAAAAAAGTATTTTATAGGTAATACTCTATATTAAATATTCACATAAAATCAAAGTATGCAGAGTGTTCTGTTAAAGTCATGCACTTAACTAAATATTATGGAAATAACACAGGTATGTTCAACACCCTGTATAAGAGTTTTGTTAGGATTGTTCAGATTTTTTTAAGAGTAATCAAAGCTGGAGGATTTTCTTCCAAAACTACAAAAACTTGATCAACATTGGATAATTCTTAAGCATTCTAGAGCATTTTTAAATCTAGCCTTTTTTTGGTGTCCCACTTCAAATTTTGACGAGTATGTATTGCTAGTAGGGCTTCGGAACGCCCGAAAACATTACGGCGCCGGCGCCGACATAGTCTCACTTACTGCCGGTCTTATAAAGGCTACTAATCTGACGTTAACTTTAATTCGCTGTTAAAATAAACAAAAGCGCATCAAAACGTCAGTGCTTATGACATTTTATTCATTAGTAAACAAATTTTAATGCGCTTTTGTTTACTTTAACAGCGAATTAAAGTTAGCGTCACATTAGTAGCCTTTATAAGACCGGCAGTTTAGAGTATAACGCGTCTCGCGCGCATGCGTGAGAATTCGAACTCCGCTTTTAGAAGCGAATTTTAAACTTGACCACTTCCTCATTGGGCGGACGACGCCGCCGCGCTTGCGCGCAGCTCACCATTATACATTGAAGAGTTGGTTGTCTGTCTCACTTCCTCGTGAATTTAGTACTCATAGCTGCTAGCAATATAGTAAGTATTAATATAGTTCAGGAAAATTAGTCAGCTAATTATCTTCTTATAATAATATCTTTGACGTTTCGTCAGCTCAGCTGACTTCCTCAGAAAATACACAACACGTTGAAATACGATAGACTAAAAGGAAAATGAGATTAAGGTTAGATCACTTAAACAATGTATATTTACTCTTACTTTATGTAATGTCGATTGAAATTTTGAGATAGTGAGTTTGTACAATGTTCTAAAGTTAATAATTCATACAATATAGCTTGAAACGAATATTTAAAACGATTTCGTAGATGTCAGATGTCAAAATTTGAAATTTAAATTTTCTTATTTTAAAGGTATAACTTGATACAAAAATGTTATTGTAAAGGATATCTTGATATTAAGTGTAATTTAAATGATATAGTTTTTTTTTGTTCTGTGTCAATTATAGAAGAAAATTTTAGAGAAGATTATAGTAAATGGAATGAAGATTTTCTATGTCGGTTTTGTAATTAATAGAATTTGTATTTTTTTTTATTTCAATCATTTCATATATAAGGCGTTTTTGTAAAATATTTTCTTTTTGCAATATTTTAGGTGAGTTAAAATTAAAATTATGATAATTATTAACTGCATGATCAGAGAGGGCAGTATTTGGTTTATTTGGGTTTAAATGTTTGTTTTTATAGAATTTTTATGTTGAGTTAATCTTTTGTTTAGATTATGTTTTGTTTGTCCTATGTATTTAGCATTGCAATTATTACAATTAATTTGGTAAACAATATTTTATTCAGATTGAATTTTTGTTTTATCTTTTAGATTGTTAAAAAATTGATTTCCTATTGTATTGTAATTTTTAAAAGAAATATTTAAATTATTTTTGTTTGTTAATATTTTACTTAAACGTTGTGATAGTTTTGGTATGTATGGAATGGAAATGTAAAATGGATTTTTAATGTTTTGATTGTTTTTAAATTCTTGTTCTAAACAGTTAGGGTATAAATTGATAGTTGCATTATTATTTGTGTTATTATTTTTAATTTTATTTATTCTTTTCTTAATGTTGGTGTTAATGGAGTCAATAGGATAATTATTTTTTAATAATATTTTCTTAATTTTTATAATATTATCAATATGAAATTTATTTGAAGATAATAAAATTGCACGGTCAATTAAGCTATTAATTACACTTCTTTTATATTTTATAGATGTTTGAGAATTATAGTTTAAGTATCTATCAGTTTTAGTTTCTTTTCTATACCAATTCGTTTCAATATTATTATTTTCTGTTCTTATTAAAGTTAGATCAAGAAAATTTATAGAATTATTTATATTTTCATTTTCAATTGTGAATTTTAATCTTGGGTGGTAGTTATTAAAAAGCCAAAAATTACTGGGTGAATATCTGTAGAAGCAACGCGGTCTAAGCTAAAGTTTTGGTTGATAAATTAATTTACATTTACGATTTAAGTAAAAACAGTATAGATACATATTTTTTTATACTTAATCTGTATGTGTAAACTACGACAGAAACGTCCAATTTATGAAATAATTTATTTTATAATAATTTCTTATTACCTGTACGCACTTATAGTTTTCACTATCTTTTTCTGTATTGTTTAATAATAAATAAATATTTTATAGAAGTTTGTAAACTATAAACAGCAATTTTCTCAAAATTATTAGTTTCAGGGTGGTGTGGTTAGTTTTAGATTATTAAACTCCAGGTAGGTGCTTTGCACGTTGGTAGTTAGTAGCTCAAATGTGTAAAACAAAAAACAAGTAATTTTGACAGCAAACTTTAATAATATTTTGATGGGTGTTTCTTGCAGCTACGTCAACCTCAGTTACCAAATGAAACTAAATTTCTTTTATTAAAACGGACGTTTAAACAGCCAACATGAGCACAGGGCAGGAAACTGTCGATATAAATTGCAGCTCCACAACAGCCGCTCCACATGAATCACCGAGCATGGAGTGTAATGAAGATATTGAGGAATTATTTATCAAACAAGAAATAATTGAGAGTGTTAATAACATCAGTAGTTGTTCTGAAACAGGAATTAAACAGGAAGGGTTTGAATTAAAAAATGAAGGTTATACTGAACAAAAATCTGTTAAAGATGTATTTAGATGTAATTATATGTGCGGCGAAGGTTATATTTCAAACGACAGTAGAAAAATTGTCAGTAACGAAACACCAGCTTCCTGCAGTTTGTGTAGAAACAGAGAATTTGGCAGGTAAGTACATATTGCTAGTCGAAAAAGAATATTAGAAATATGAAATCTGACACGGGGAAAAACCTTACGTTTGTTCATCTTATTAATTTCTAAAAGTACAAAAAGTAATTTATTTAGGCATATAAAGCAACACACAGGAAGAAACCTTAGGTATCTAGTAACACAACACATCTAATGAAATTTTTAATTGTACACAAAATTTTGTACAGGGGAAAAACTTTGTAGCTATTCTCTTTATGAATGCAAAACAAAGATCAAAAATAGTTTAAGTAGACTTATAAAGACTCATATATAAACAAATTTAAAGGCTTTCACTGAAATGGGTTTTGGGCTAATGCCCAGTTAGTTAACTATTAGTTGGGTGTTGGAAGCACGGTAAACACATAATAATAAATGAAACTAGAATAAAATTGCTCAGTACATTTTATATAAACTAATAACTAAATAATCCACAATATTTTTCAGCACTACTGGAAAAATAATGGAAGATGAAGACTTCGAGACATTTTTAAAAAATAGAGGCGTTGACGACAACACACTAATGAAATTGAAAAATGAAAACGTAGGTAACGTGGAGCAGAGCTCTCAAATTTCCAAAAAAAGTGCACTAAATTGAACCCATAAAAGTAGGTGCACTTTTTTCTCATTTAACCAATTTATCTGCTACAATTTCTGAAATGTCCATAGATAAAATGAAAAAAAAACAACCTATCTAATAGACACCTTGCAATTTCAGGTTAGTGCAGCTGAACTTAATTTAATGGACGATGATAAACTAAAAGCATTTTTCGACAAGTATGAGGATCGAATTGCCGTTAGAAATTTCTTGCAACAAATGCTTTTCTTGCCCTTGCAAACCACAGGACAAGTAAGCTTGCTTGACAACTTAAAACAGAAATTAAAACGAAAGATGACGAAATATGAACCTGCTAATTCTTCTGATAGTGATGGTGGTCATAATTACACCAAGAAAGTGGGAAATCATTCCAAGAAAATGGTGCTAAGAAAAGTCACGAGACGGTTGGTGTTGGGATGGATACACTCTGACGATGGGCGGCCTTATCGTCAAGTACGAGCCAAAAAGGGCGGCGGGACACGGACAATTACTGTGCCTAATACTGCAAATAAAAATGATGTAATTGCGGAAGGAAAAAGGTTGTTTTTTCCTAACGGATCTTCGCATGTGGGAGCACTTGAAGACCTCGTAGTTGACTTAAGGGACTCCAGTGCAAATGTTTTGGATGATGAAGTTACAATTAGTGACATACACAAAAGGATTGGATTTTCCCGTCTTCGACTTTATCTGTGTACGCATAAAAATGCTGGTGTAACTAATAAGAATGTGGACGTTAAGGCTGCTGGCGAATCATCAATACTGCCTACAATAATAAGTCATGACACTGGAAATCAAGCAGAAATTCGATCGGAGCAGACATCAAATCGTGTATTCGCGAAAGACGCCAAACTGAAATTGATAACTTTTTCAGGTAAGCTATATGTTAATAGTATTGATAATTGAAATATGATTTTGCCATTTTGAGCTAGTTTAGCCAAAATTATAAATTACTTATCAATTCTCAAGCGATATTCGGTAAGAATATTTTTTGCTGTTCTAACTAGACTACCTTTTCAATCTACCACACATGTGGCCTTGCTCTAAGTACAATAGTTTATGTATTTCTAAAATTGAATTCTAATCAAGAAAGTTACAGAAGAAAATGTTTAACATTTTAATACAGAAAGAATGTTCAAAAGCGTAAAATAGATAAAAATGTTGCAATAATACTGAAATATCAAAAAGAAACACTTAGCAATACGAAATACGTTAATTTGAAAAGGAAAAATATGCAGTTGGTGAGATTCAAACCTGCAGAATTTGATTGTTAACCAGCTGCTTTAACCACTTTCCTACAAAGGCGTACACATCATACTTGCTTGTCACTGCACTATAAAGGATATACGACACGGTGGCCAATCTTCGATGAAGTTTATGGTTATATAGGGATTATAAGAGCCCATTTGCTGTTATTAGTGAAATTTTATTTTACTCTTTATTTTTGCACTCATACCTAGGAATGGGCGAATGTATTTAACCAAAAAACTTTAAGCAAAGGCTTTGGTGAAAATTAGATTATGACTAGGGGCTTTTAACAAAACTGAACGACTTGTAACAATGTATATTTAAATAATGGATGATATAACTAGATTCAGCGGAGTTTTAATGTGTCTGATGAGCTTTGCATCAGATTTAAGTGATTGTAATAAGAATATATCTATTATTTAGTAGGTTTAACTTGTTATAATGCCATATAAATTTATTATAACAAAATTATGTGTAGTTTTAGCTAGACTGAAAATCCTTAGTAAGATTTAAATTGTTAATGTGATATCAAGTTTTTATAACAGCAGGTTCAGTTTTGATGAAATTGCAGACTCTTTAATCAGATTTAACTTGTTATAATGCTATAGAAAGTTGTTATAACTCGTATAAGTGGAGTTTTGATGAGTCTAAACATCTTTAGATCAGATTTTAGTTGCTAAACTAAGTCATAAATTTGTTATTGCAAGATTTTGTGTCTTAATGAAACTGAAGATCATAAAATCAGATTGCAATTGTTATAATACAATATTAAGTTGTTATAACAAGGTTAAGTGGAGGTTCGACAAGTCTGAAGATCATTAAATCAGATTTAAGAGATTATAATAATGTATAAATTTCTTACAAGATTATGAGTAGGTACTTTTCATGAGACTGAAGATATTTAAATTAATTTGCAATATCTAGTTGATATAACAAGAGTAAGTTTAGTTTTGATGAAACTAAACATTTTACTTGTTATAATAGTATATAAAGTTGGTATAACCTCGGGTATAACCTGTTGAAGTGAAGTTTCTACAAGTCCAAAGGTCTTTAAACAAGATTTAAGTAGCTGTAATAAGATAAAGTTGTTATCATTGTCATGTGTCATTTTAATTAGACTGCAGGTTTTTAATCAGATTTAAATTGTTCTAGTGCAATGTTAAGTTGCTTTAACAAGATTAAGTGGAGGATTGACAAGTCCAAAGATCCTTAAATCAGATTTAAGTGGTTATAATAATATATAAATTTGTTATAACCAGATTATGTGTAGTTTTGACGAGACTGGAGATTTTTAAATTAGATTTTAATTGTTATAAAACGATATCAAGGTTTTGTAACAACACTAAATTAATTTTTGATGAAACTGCAGACCTTTTATTCAGTTATAACTTGTTATAATGCCATATAAAATTGTTATAACAAAATTATGTGTTGTTTTAGCTAGACTGAAGATCCTTAGTAAGATTTAAATTGTTAATGTGATATCAAGTTTTTATAACAGCAAGTTCAGTTTTGATGAAACTGCAGACTCTTTAATCAGATTTAACTTGTTACAATGTTAAAGTTGTTATAACTCGTATAAGTGGAGTTTAGATGAGTCTAAAGATCTTTAGATCAGATTTCGGTTGCTAAACTAAGTCATAAATTTGTTATTTGAAGATTTTGTGTCTTAATGAATCTTAAGATCATCAAATCAGATTTCAATTGTTATAATACAATATTAAGTTGTTATAACAAGGTTAAGTGGAGGTTCGACAAGTCTGAAGATCATTAAATCAGATTTAAGAAACTATAATAATGTATAAATTTCTTACAACAAGATTAGGAGTACTTTTAATGCGACTGAAGATATCTAAATTAATTATTAATTGTTATAATACCATATCTAGTTGATATAACAAGAGTAAGTTTAGTTTTGATGAAACTAAACATTTTACTTTTTATAATAGTACCTATATAAAGTTGGTATAAGCTGTTGAAGTGGAGTTTCTAGAAGTCCAAAGGTCTTTAAACAAGATTTAAGTAGCTGTAATAAGATAAAGTTGTTATTACAGGATCATGTGACATTTTAATGAGACTGGAGGTTTTTAATCAGATTTAAATTGTTATAATGCGATATTAAGTTGCTTTAACAAGATTAAGTGGAGGTTTGACCAGTCCAAAGATCCTTAAATCAGATTTAAGTGGTTATAATAATATATAAATTTGTTATAACCAGATTATGTGTAGTTTTGACGAGACTGGAGATTTTTAAATTAGATTTTAATTGTTATAATACGATATCAAGGTTTTGTAACAATACTAAATAAAATTTTTATGAAACTGCAGACCGTTTATTCAGATATAACTTGTTATAATGCCATATAAAATTGTTATAACAAAATTATGTGTTGTTTTAGCGAGACTGAAGATCCTTTGTAAGATTTAAATTGTTAATGTGATATCAAGATTTTATAACAACAGCAAGTTCAGTTTTGATGAAACTGTAGACTCTTTAATCAGATTTAATTTGTTATAATGCTAAAGTTGTTATTACTCGTGTAAGTGGAGTTTCGATGAGTCTAAAGATCTTTAGATCAGATTTCAGTTGCTAAACTAAGTCATACATTTGTTATTGGAAGATTTTGTGTCTTAATGAAACTGAAGATCATCAAATCATTTTTCAATTGTTATAATACAATATTAAGTTGTTATAACAAGGTTAAGTGGAGGTTCGACAAGTCTGAAGATGATTAAATCAGATTTAAGAAATTATAATAATGTATAAATTTCTTACAAGATTATGAGTACTTTTAATGAGACTGAAGATATTTAAATTAATTATTAATTGTTATAATGCAATATCTAGTTGATATAACAAGAGTAAGTTTAGTTTTGATGAAACTAAACATTTCACTTGTTATAATAGCATATAAAGTGGTATAACCTGTTGAAGTGAAGTTTCTACAAGTCCAAAGGTCTTTAAACAAGATTTAAGTAGCTGTAATAAGATAAAGTTGTTATTACAGGATCATGTGTCATTTTAATGAGACTGGAGGTTTTTAATCAGATCTAAATTGTTATAATATGATATTAAGTTGTTTTAACAAGGTTAAATGGAGATTTGATAAGTCTGAAGATCCTTAAATCAGATTTAAGTGGTTTTAATTATATATAAATTTGTTATAACCAGATTATGTGTAGTTTCGACGCGACTGAAGATCTTTAAATCAGATTTTAATTGTTATACTACAAGGTTTTGTAACAATACTAAGTAAATTTTTGATGAAACGGGAGACCTTTTATTCAGATATAATTTGTTATAATGCTATATATAGCTGTTAATACTCATTTAAGTGGAGTTTCAACGACTCTAAAAGTCTTTCGATCAGATTTAAGGAGCTATAATAAGATAGAAATTTTTTATTACAAGATTATGTGGAGTTTTAATGAGACTGCAGAACTCTAAATCAGATTTAAATTGTTATAATGCAATATTAAGTTGTTGGAGCAAGGTTAAGTGGAGGATCGACAAGTCTGAGAATCTTTAAATCAGATTTAACAGGTTATAATAATACATAAATTTGTTACAAGTTTATGTGTAGTTTTAACGAGAGTGAAGAATTTAAATCAGATTTTAATTGTATATTGCGATATCTAGTTAATATAACAAGAGTAAGTTTAATTTTGATGAAACTGGAGACTTTTTTATCAGATTTTACTTGTTATAATACTATATAAAGTTGGTATAAGTTGTGGAAGTGGAGGATCTGTAATTAGATAGAAAGTGTTATACTGCGATATTAAATTATTATAACAAGATTAAGTGGAGCTTTGACAAGTCTGAAGATTCCTAGATTAGATTTGAGTGATTATAATAATATATAAATTTGGTATAACGAGAATATGTGTAATTTTAACGAAACTGAAGATCTTTAAATCGAATTTTAATTGTTTTAAACGCGATATCACGTTGTTATAATAAGAATGGGTATAGTTTTGATGAAACTGGAGACGCTTTAGTCAGATTTTACTTGTTATAATACAATATAAATTTGTTATAACTCGTTTTAATGAGTGAAGATCTTTCGATCAAATTTAAGTGGCTATAATAAGATATAAATTGGTTATTACAAGATTGTGTGTCATTTTAATGAAACTGGAGATCCTAAAATTAGATTTAAATTGTTTCAATCCGATATTAAGCTTTTATAACAACTGTAAGCTGAGATTTGATCAAATAGGAAACCCTATAATCGGATTTAATTAGTTATAATATTATATACAGTTGTTATCACTTGTTTAAGTTTAAGTGATTTCGGTTTGGATGAGTCTGAAGATTTTTAGATCAGATTTTAAGTGGCTATAATAAGATTTAAATTTGTTATAACAAAATTATGTATGTGTAGTTTTTAACAAGAATGATGAATTTTCTTTCAGATTTGAATTGTTATAGTGGATATACAGATTGTCTGCAGGTATCAGGTACACACGGTAACTAAATACAGAGACGGCTAGTGCTTTCAGACAAATAAACCATTTCTGTATCTAGTTATCGTGTGTACCTAGTACCTGCAGACAATTTGTATAAAGTTGCTATAACAAGATTAAGTGAAGTTTTAACAAATCTGATGATCTATAAGTCAAATTCAAATTGTTATAAAATATTAATGTATAGCAACAAAATTATGTGTAGTTTTAACTAGACTGAAGATCTTCAAGTCAGATGTAAATTGTTGTAATAAGATACATAGTTGTTATAACAAGAATAAGGTTAGTTTTTATGAAACTGAAGACACTTTAACCAGTGTTTACATCTTATAGTGCTATAGAAAGTTGTTATAGCACATTTATTAGTGTTTGACATTTCTCAAGATTTAAGTTGTTATAATAAGATATAAATTTGATATGACAAGATCATGTATAGATTATAGGACTGCAGATCTTCAAATCACATTTAAATTGTTATAACTAGATATAGATTTCTTATAATTTTAATGACACTAAAGATCTTTTAATTAGTGATGGGACTATTCGAATGCAAATTACTACAGTATTCGATTCTTGCAAGATCTCGAATGCATTCGATTCTTTTGAGTGTATTCGAATGCTTCGAATCGAATACTTAATCGGCGTTTGTAAATCTCGCCGGGCGTGATCTCGATTCCGATCTGAATGCTGAATTCGGCGTGATCTCGATTCTTATCAGAATGCTGAATTCGAATGCATCGGCGCTTGGCGGCGGTTGGTACTCCGTTTTGCACTCAAATCGTTTCAGATTCAGTTTTCACTAGCACAGCGCTGCGTATCATATGAGTTTAGACTAATATTACCACACAGACTGAAGATTGCACACTCAAACGATACAGCACCACCAAAATCACTAATGCAACTAAAAATCTACTAAAAATTTCAACAGATACATGGAAAGGAAAGAGAAACAAACGCTGGGGTTGTCTTAATAATTTATGTTAAAGAAATACATATAGGCCTGTAACAACAATAAAAAAAACTATTTTATAAACTGTCCCTTTCTCATATTGATTTTCGGTACTACAAATTTGAACATTTAAAGGGCCGATTTCATAATCAATTTTAAATCTAATTTTAACTAAAGTAATGTTAGAATGTGCATAATGACATATGTAGCACATGACCTGTGCGCATTCTAATGTCACTTTAGTTAAATGAAGCTTTAAATTTGATTTTGAAATTGGCCCTAAGTATTACAAAACAAATATACGTTATTAATAGGGTAAGCTGAACTGCCTACAATCAAAACAAATTTTTATTTTTGTTTTGTGCACGTGCAGCGTCTCGGTATCCCTGGTTGTGCGTGCCGCCGAGTCGAGGTCACACCTCACCACTTCCCAATACGAGAGCGAGCGCACAACTCGATTCTGTATTCGGAAGTGCTTTTGCATTCGAATTGCTTGCATTCGAACGCAAGAGCGCACAACTCAATTCTGTATTCGGAAGTTCGATTTTGCATTTGAATTGCTTGCATTCGAACGATCATTCGATTCTCAAAAGTATTCGAATGCGATGAATTCGATTCTGAAAAGTATTCGATTCTGCCCATCACTACTTTTAATCATATTTAAATAGCTGTAATGTGATATAAAGTTATTATAACAAGAGTTTTCACAAAGATGAAAATCTTTAAATGAGATTTTAGATACCTACTCTAAGATATAAATTTGTTATAAGTGAAAATTGTTATTGTGCTATATTAAGTTGTTCTAACTCATTTAACTCCAGTTTTGACAAATCTCAAAATCTTACAATTTAAGATCTTTAAACCACATTTAAATTGTAATAACTGTACACTTCTGTGCAATAAAATTAAGCACACGTTGTATCACTATTTTTCACAATATTCTAGTTTGTATAGTTCTGGTCTATTTTAATTGCCTAGCAGCAGTTTCAATAAATGATAAAACACCATAACTTGAAAATAACACCTTTATTAAAAGACCAAAACTAAGTCCTTTCGAAAAAAAGGCGCTATTAATAAATGCAACAAAGCTGTGTGTGCTTAATTTTATTGCACAGAAGTGTACCTCTATACAGTGAATTTATTTTAAGGCACAATGTAATCTTTCCATCTCCATGGGGATTTGATTGTTACCTATTGGTTTCTAAGGATACACCGTGCCCACACCATGTGTAAATGCGTTTATTTTAAAATGCAATATAGAAACATTACTGAGTTGTTTCATTATGGTAATGGTTGCCATGTACGGTAAAGGACTATTACCGTACAAATACAGTTATGACTTAGTTACCAGCCTACTTTTGTATATGTAAGCAACGGCTTAATATCCTGAAACCGATAAAATAGACATACACATTGTGTGGGTGTGCCGTAACCTTAGAAAGAAATAGGTAACAATCAAATCCTCATGGAAACGGCAAGTCCATATTGCGCATTAAAATAAATTTACAGTATAAAGTTGTTATAACAAGTTTAAGTTTAGTTTTAACAACACTGAAAACATTTAGTCGCATTTAAATTCTTATCATGTGACACAGGTATTTTAAAAAATAGATACGGCTTCACCTAGATCACATGGAGTTGATAACAATATAAAGTTATAACAAATTATTTGGTCTAGTGATTATTATAGTACTGTTTCTGATATTGACATGCTACTGTTCCACTATATTGCATTTTAGCTAACTCTCTATGTAACATTAATAAAACTTATTCATACACTTTCTTCTAGATAAAAAATTGGAAGTTGAATCATCAAATCCTACCAGAGGAATTTTACCAATTTCCACTGCAGCTGCACCTTTTGAATATCTTCAAAATAATTCAAGCAAAGGTATACTAATTCTACACCGAGGTCACATACTAAATGAATTAATCAACGCTTTTCTCAAATTGGAGAAAGACTGTCCTATGCCACATATTGAAATTCAATTTCTCAGTGGCAAAACGGAGTTAGAATATGACGCAAGTGCTGTGTGGAGGGAGGCTCTTTCTGAATTTTGGGACAGCTTTTACAAAACTTGTACAGTAGGAGCAAGAGACAGAATTCCTTCTCTGCGTCATGATTACGGGGCCGCATACTGGCAATCTGTTGCTAAAATACTATACAAAGGATATGTCGAGGAAAATTACTTTCCTATAAAGCTTGCCTTGCCATTTTTAGAAGAATGTATCGGTGGCTGCACTAAAAAACCACTCCACAAGCATTTTATCAACACTTTGAGTGTTCATGATGCAAATATCATAAACAGCGCTCTATTAGACTTTGATTCCGTAAATATAGAAGAAATTCAAGAAGTGTGTAAAAATTTGGAGTCACGGTGGATTCCAAATCCTTCAAATTTAGTACACCTGTTGGATGGTATTGCCCATAAGGAATACATACAAAAGCCGAGATTTATAATTGATTGTTGGCAAGAGATACTTAGAGATCTCAGTATCAATTTAGATGATGTGTATGAACAGCTTGCACCATCGGTGGAGAATATACTTGCTATTTTGGCTGCAGAATCTGAATTTTCTAGCAGACGTACTTCAAAGGTAAGACATGTTACCACTTTCTATACTAACAATACCAAAGCTATAAATTTATCGATACGTTACACAATGCTGCGCACCTGTAACAAAAAATTCTCCACTGGCTATTACGGTAACACGGGAGAATATGCTAGTGACAGCTTAAGTCGAAGTCGGGAGTGGGTTCCGATAAAGTAAATACGATTACCTGCAAGTGATAATCTGTAAAGGACGCCACGCCATTATCCAGCATTAGAATTACTACTCCCAGATGATATCTGTAACGGCGAACGTAGGTAAGACAAAAGCATCAACAGAGAGGGTACTTAAGACAGTACGCACCACGCAGAAATAAATAATAAAACACCAGAGTACATTACCATAAATATAATTGATTCAGTAGATTTAAGTTTAATGCATTATGCATATGTAGTTTTATTTCAAGGCAAATGAAATTAAAATGTAGAATGATTACCGATAATACAAATTGATTAAGTGTTTAAATAATTAAAAATTTGATTTACATACAAATTGTAGCATTTGAAATAAGGTGCAAGTATGTTATCCGAATGTTATTGCGAGGCACACACCTGTTCAATACACGAGTAGCCTCATTTGCTATTCTATGAACGTGTTCAATACCGGGTGAACTGTATTGTACAGATCTGTGTAATTGGTTGCTTACCAGTAGAGCCAGGAGTTCAAAGACACGTCTCAACTTTGAATTACTTGTACTTTGAATGTACATCACAAAGCCAATTAACTTTTGCAAATTAAATTATGGTACACAACGCAATTGTAAACATCCAGATTACTAGTATAATCTAACAATTACAACGAAGCAAATTAAATTAGATGGTCGAAGTTCGACGAAGAGGGGCAGCAGTATTAATACAGCACCTGGAGATAGTTACAATGCCATCGATGCCTTAGACACTGTTGTTTCCAGTACAGCTCTTTTCCTTGTATAGGTGCCACGTCCTCGAGGTGAACTGGCAAGGTCATAGGCGCTCGCTCGAAGAACGATGAAAAGGCAAGCAGTGGGCCCAGCGAGGAGAAACAAACGGAATTCCGCAGAGACTGCGTGTGAGCACGAGGCAGTGCCAGCGGCATGAATAGCTGGTTAACGGTAAAGCAAAGCAGGCCCCCAGGGAAAATCTATTAAATTTCACAACCTAAAATGTAACCAAAGAGAAAAATGAATCACCTACCAGTCACCACAGTAAGCCAAAACGCGAGATCACAATGAAAGGCGATTGTATTGACAATCTAAGAATGGGATGGCTAGAGATTTTTTACAAGGCGTCCCTTTTCACAAGACAAAATTAAAATGGATGCCGAACAAATTTCTGTTTATCCAAAAATCAGAGTGACCAAATGTTTCCCAAACACCCAATATGACGCAGGATGTACGTCAGAATCAACCAATGGCAAAGAAGTAGCCAAAATATACATCAAAATTAAGCAATGATAATGAAGCCGCAATTTGGTGCAGAGAAACCGTAGCTCAGTGCCGCCTAAGAGTATCAAGATGAAATACGAAAATGTACTTCCTTGACGGTAATGAGCTAAGTTAGAATACAAGCTAAATTGCCTAACTTGGGAATGTAACAGGCAGTAGCATATACAATAACATATATACAGGGTACCTTTTTTTGTAGGGATCTTATACAGTATAGCAGTTAGGCAAATGGTTAAATAGAAAAAGAAGTGCAGTTTTATGACCTTGATTTAATGTGATTATTTTTTTCCAGGGAAAGTCCATAGCCTGCAAGATTTTTTGAATTTTTTTTTAACTTCATTAATTCCGTTGTTTTTTAAATTAGAAAATAGAAAATGTATGACACCAAACAACCACATCTGTCGGTATCAAGGTACATACCCGGTACTCCTCGTGCTTAGACCCAAATCCCAATGACTGTATACTTTTATTTTCTATACGGTACTTTAATGTTAATCAACAAGCTCATTCTGCTTTCCCCCATAGGTAAGTATTTCCATCCATATTTCGTCATCACGAGCTTTACCATTTCTACTCATCTTTATGGCCTGCAGTACTTCGTCTAAAGTTATAGCTTGGCTACTATTATCACGAATGTTTCATCACTTTCCCCATTCTGTTTTATCCCTAAGCCATCCTTAAAATATTTGTACCATATTGTAATTTCTTCCTCTTCTTTTTTAACCAAGTTACCATTTTTGTTTCTTATGTGTCCTGTGCTCATGTTTAGTTCTCTTCTCATATTTTTCAATACCCTGAAAGTAATTTTTGGTTTCTCTTGTTATTGTCCTGTTCTTGCAATTTATATAGACACACGACGCTGACTAGCTCTAAACTCTATGAACATTTTAGGTCGTCAGTCTGATTAAAGAAATGATTCTTAGAACTACTAACAAATATAGAATGGCCGGCAGTTGCCGTCCTGTGACACCACTAAGTTCAATCTAACCAACAGTTTAAATAATTGTAACTTGCCATCAGGGCCTCTCAGAATCCTAATTTCAACACACCAGAAGATATTAACGTATCAAATAAAATATTAAACCTTCAAACCACATTTAAATTCAAATACCAAGTCTTTAATAGATCTAATGCCCCTAAGAGTACAAATTCAATTCAATAAAATTAAAATTTTGGGTAACATGTAAATGACATTCCATGCGTATATGAAAATCATTCCTAGGAGTTGGTTAAACTTCAAATTATTATATAAATTACACCGGGTTGGTTAGATTCAAAATCAATCTAGAATTTAAATTATTATATAAGGTACCTACTATTAAATATGGCGCTTGGAACCGATACAGTGAAGTAAACACTAACTGATATGAATTTCATTAGGCGCTCAAAAGAAAAGTATTGACTAGTGTGATTTACGTAATGGATCGTTTATCTCTCATGACGCATTTATACATAAAGTAAGGTTATCACTTTAAGAAAACAAACTTTTCTGCAATCGCCAGCTTGCATGTATGAGTGAGATGGCACCTGTTTACTGTTCTGAAAATAAATAAACAATAAAAGATTATTTATTAGATATGAATTATCAAACAAGTAAAATTCGTAATCAACATACGATTGGTTACAAGTTAGAAAATTTTGAATTAAAAGAATTATAATAAATAACTTCCGTAACTCATGCGATCCTCATAGATATGCAGGTACAAATCACAACTGAAAAGTGTGGCACTACGCCCTAGGCTATACAAAAGGAAGAATATAAAAGAACCTTATCTTTTGTTGACCATATGCTTGAAGCATCTTAAAGAAATGTATCATGCTAGAGCATGACCATTCATCAGGTACTGGGGAGTCCCTCGTAATCCACTTGGAGAACATCAGACATTCTCGAGATACAGGATGTGATTAGAAAAACAGCCTAAACATAAATTCAACCACATCAGACCATGTGAAGATTGAGATTCAGTGCATACTGTAATGAACGCAAAACGTAATGAGCACTCTAAAATGGATCATTTTTGCTTAATTACTTTGCTCATTTACTTAATTTTGCCGTAAGGATAGTTCAGAACACCAGGGTTGGATTCATAGTCAAGTATATAGAGGAAGGACACATTAGATATAAAGTATCTATTGGTCTTTGTATTACAATCCTAGTCTTAAACTAAAATAAATTGATGCAATACATAGACAAGTTAAAACGATAATTAAAAATGCATTTGGGTCGGATTAAATAACTGTCACTGGGAGCTCTACAGCCAAACACACATGGAATATGTTTAGTATACTTGGCAGCACTCGGAACGGCGCCGAAGAACATTCGCCTAGGACTGCACGCTGCCTTCTGTGATGTTCCTGTAACTAAACGGTTTTGACAAATAACCTTGCTTCAGGTTCTCCGCACTTGTAATAATTTGCGACTACGGGTAAGCCCAGAAAACCTAATAGCTGGTGACCGACGGTTTTCTAAAATACGCGGAAAAATTGGTGTACGCTGAAATTATATGCGCAAAATTATCAAAAACAACAAAAGTGACAAGTTTGAATGACAATTTTGTCAAAAAAAAAACAGTATAGGCAACCTGGTTCTCACAAAGACGTATTGAGTTGCCTAATGTCAACCATGCTGCAAGCGCGAAACTGAAGGAAACCATATTAATATCGTGCTGTGCTCGAATGCCTGCATGCCATCACAACTCATCAATTCCCGTACATTTGGCACTTGCCTCAGTGAAGCAATCACAAGATGATACAGCACAGCTATATTTCAGGAAAGGAAGCGTGGGGATCAACTTAAAATGCCATTTGCAAAGGCATGGGAAAAACTATAACGAAACGGGAAGAAAACTGTTTTAAGATCGTTATTTTATCTGCTGCCATCTCCTTCCAAAATCGTCCTAACTCTCTCTTTTTGGTTTAACTATAGCTTTTTACATTCTCCGACATTGTGTTTTATACCTAATTATTTATGAAACCTTTGCTTCAAAATATGTAGAAATCTGTTTAGTGATGCACTCGAAACTAGGTTCAAACCACTAGTGATTTGAGACGCATAAACTAGAAGTGGCAAATTAATTTTGAAGAAAAATCAACAAATTATGTTTTTACTACACTATGTCTCTTGGCGACGTTTGCAACATAGGACAATTTTATGTGTGCAAAAAACACCATAGTTTAAGGGCCACGCTGATTTTTAGCTAAATTTGCCATTAATGTTTCTCTATATTGTGAATGCTATGAGACACACAGTATATCGCAAATATTGTTAATATAAAAAGTTTCTCCGTTGGCTAATCTCTCAAAATCAAGGATACTAGGATACAATTACCGGCCGACCAGCTACAGTTACGGAGACGGTGTGTACAGCTGTTTAAAGTACTCCAAACGGGCGCCAACGGATTTTATATCAAATAACGGCAAGTGTATCCAGGCATTCGAACGAGAATACGTAAACTCAGGTAGCACAATAAATCTGAAAGAGAAGCTCAACTCAAATATAGGTCGTAGTAGCAAATAAAGCCAGAATGCAAATATCACAGTATAATTCATGAAATATAACAGTACATATAAATATCACAACGTTATCGATCCACCAGCAGAGTCGCAGGTGGCCACAACATTACTTGCTATACTAATTAAGTCTTGTTAAATTATCAGTGATAGCATGAGGTACCTCGGAACAAGAATCAAAACTAATACTTACAATTTACATAACAATAAGGCAAACACTCTAGTTCACACATTAAAGTGGGGGCAAACTGGGACAAAACATGGGATCCTCTCCGGCGCTCAAATGGCGCCTGCAGCAGGGGATTCAGCGGATCCGAAATTCCAAGAATTGCCAATGTATGGAACTCCCGCAATGCAAATAAGAACAGCTGTATTCCAAGCTTCCATTTGGCCTTCTGCCACTAGGTGCTAGAACGAAAGAAGACGCCACGATAACGTACCAAGACCGACAGATAAGTTCGACGCGAACTCTACTTACCCTGGAAAATGTCCAGGCGAATTTATGAAGCACATGGCAACATGGGAAATTCCGCTAACAGTGTGGAAGTCAGGCTTCCTTTACCACGAAAATCGGGACATAAATCCACTTCACAGTGAAAGCTCACATACATATCCTCAACTAACAGTAGGCCACAAAATTAAGCCTCCGAAATCGTGCATGTCCTTTGCTTCGCAGACCAAATCGGAAAGGGACGCGTCGCCGAAAAACCAGAACTTGGGTTATCTCCGCCAGGCCAGAAATGGGCGTGGCGCAGCGCCGGATATACAAAACGGCGCAGCCACAGACATTAGAGCGAAAAGATACGTAACAAAGCGGACTGAATGCTATAGAATGCGAAATTCAAAGACGTCGAAAATGAAACGTAACAATATTACAATGCTTCTATTGGTATAATTTAAAACTTTCTTGCAATTTTAATTGCCCTCTTCTCAGTTCATACAAATGAAGGTTAATATTAGTCGGCAGAATGGTGCTCAGGAGACCTCCCCTCCGCCATTTTTTTAAGTTTTTTTATCGCGATTTGATTTGGGATCAAAGTTTTGATGTTGCAAACTGATGGAAATAATTGTATTATTGATTCACAACAATTACTATTCCTTTTGCAGCAGCTGAAAGATTCTTCAGCAGACTGAGAATTATCAAGATTTATTTAAGAAATAGTGTTGTGCAAGATCTACTACTACATTTATTTCTAATTGCAATGTAGAATAGGGCGGCATCACAGTTAGATCTGAATGAAGATAATGCGATATTTATTTATGAATTTATTACTAATTTTTGTTT
>CALNHX010011415.1:0-32304 GCA_940337035.1 Agriotes lineatus
TTGGCGGTATAATTCAAAAACTATTTGTTGGAGAAAGACAATATTTTGCTTGTAGATTATATGTCCATCTGGCATAAATCCGAGAAAATTCATCGCGAAATCACCTTGCGAGATTTCTTCAGATCTTCACGTTTCATAGTTTCCAGATGACAAAAAACAGGTATATAATACAATTTTGCGTTAACTGAGAAATAGATAAAAGTAATAATTTGCACATGGGCAGGCTTTACGCTTGACAAAAATAGGACTTAAAGTCAAAAAGAAGCAACAATAAGTCCGTTATGTTAAATAAGCTGCGCATCGCAAACCCGGGAGAGGTCCTTGGCGGACCCCTGGATGAGACGCCGGATTAAAATTCACGTTTGCAGACGCTTTAGTTCGAATCCCATCACTGGTAGGTTTTTTTTACTTGAAATTGATTTAATTATCAAGTGGTTTATTGTTTCTGTTTTATTACGAACGTAAAGCTATTTTTATTCGTACGTTCCTTTTGTTTTTAAAATTATTTAGTGTCACAACGTCCACTTGCGAGGGAAGTTCTGAGTAAAGCCATTTACAGATATTTTGTACATAAAACGCAAGATAATGATTAAATATCTAATCTGAATCACTTAACATATTCCAATCGCTGCCGGAATCATTCCCTATAACTTAACATTAACTCTTTTTTGTACCACTCTTCAATAATTCTATGGATGATGGTATGCCTTATGTACTCATTCCAAGTTTCAGTTGTAATTTGTTCTAACGTTTTAATCCACATTTTTAATACCATTTCATCTGTACAGTACATTATGTCCATCTTCTCCAAGGTATTTGTTGTAATAGCCTCCGTTTTGATTTTTCTTTCCGAAATACTTTTAAGCAGAGCCAATACCATTGCGAATTAAGCGGTTAACCCTTGATGCCAACCAACAAGACTAAAAGAAAAATCTAATATGACACGGCGCCTAAAAAATATTGTATAGAACGCAAGTTTTTTTCTAAACATAAGCGAAGATATTAAGAAAATTGAAACCAAAACACAGCTCAAAACAGATGTCAATTGATTAATTGACAGAACAGCACAGGAAATAAGGTGCAAGCTACTGAAATTGTTTGTTTCTTTGTTAATGGACAAGGTCTAGGCATGCAGAGTACCAGGTATCTTAGACACCGACTGCTGTGGTCAAATGGTCAAAGTCCTTCATAGAATTTTGCCGAGACTAAGGAGATCTAACCCTAGCAAGAAATCTTTTACATGCTACATATCGTAGTAACATGGGACCCACGGCTTAACATCACTTCCGGATGATGGCATTCTGTAGAGGCTTTCACCTGCATTTTTTATTTTTAAAAACCTCACCGGGACCGGGGATTGAACTCGCGACCTTAATTCAGTAGTCGGCAGCTCAGTGGCTAGAGCTACCGACCTCGGATAAACAACTGAAATTGAGTGGGGGCACTTTTAATCCTCCATCCTTGTCAGGAGCACTGGATTTCAACCTAGACATGCAAAGAGTGTATATTCTTGTTTAGCATACGCTACTCTCCATAGAACGTCTTTCGTAATTTCAAAATGGGTTAATGACGTCAGACCCTGCTTAGAAGGATTCGACAGTAGATTAATTATTATAAACAAATTACGTTTTTAATTTTTAAAGTAGACACTAAATTTTTGGCTGCATTTCTTCACAAGGAAGAACGTAATTTTTCTTCTTATAATAAACAAAAATAGTTAACCAGCCGTAAATAAAACTAATGATCAATACCTATTATGAACAAATTACTAAACATTAGACAATCCAAGTTTGATGTTATGTTGTTAATATCTTAGGTATTGTATACACCGACTTAAAATGTAGCAAGAATGCAATGTTACTTAATTATTCACAAAGCAATATGAATATATTTGTTCTGTGTAGGCGGAGAAGCGGAAATGTCTCACCAGAAATTCAGTTTTCTAAGTTAATGAGTATTTCCCCACAAACTGTTCTTCAACTACACTGGAACTTTGATTAGTTATTACTCTATTATTACTAATAAAAATTTAGAGTAAGAGATTCGTTACATCCAGGTTATGGCTATATCGTCATTAGAATAAATTGTTACCTCGATATTGGATTTCTACAACACAAAAAGCATTAATGTTCGTTACTAACTTAATTTTAGGAGAATGTCGCAGCAACTTCAACACAATTGCAAATTGCTGCTTTGCTTATATAACACTTGTTTTGAAAATGCAAGTATTACTTGATAAAGAACAGGGACTGGAAGCCATACTTTTTTTTTTTAATAATTACAACCAGATCAACAAATTCCTTGCTACACATGGTTTTGTTACTATAATAAATAATCACGATAAATGTCTTAATGAGGTCGGCTGTCAGCTCCTCGGTGACGTAATTGTAATGATGCAATAGTTAACTTGGATCACTTTCGTCGGATGACGAACATAAGTCCTGGGGTAATTTTCGCTTTAGTCTTTTGTGAATGTTTTTTCGTCCTGAATTGTATAATACCGCACTATCACACTGTTGAATGTTTGTAAAGAAATGTTTAGTCACTTTTTTTATGTGCTGTTCAATAGTAGGTATGTTTAGTTCTTCATGAATTTGGTAGTTTCTGACATACCACGGGGCATTTACACATATTCGGAGCACTTTATTTTGCATGATTTGCAGTTTATTGATTTGGGTTTTAGGAGCATTGCTCCAAACTGCACAACAGTACGTTAAAATAGGCCTCAAAATAGATTTATATATAAGCAGAGACAGGGCCGTAGCCAAGGGGAGGCTAGGGGAGGCTCAGCCTCCCCTAGCCTTTTTTTAGCCTCTCCTAGCACATTAGTTGCTAATTTAGTCTAACTTTTTATTTTTATTATTTCTAAAATTAATTAACAAAAACTCGCGGGATCGTAGTCTAACGTCACATCTCCACTCCAACGCCTGAGCAAATATTTTGTACTTCAATTTTTAATGGTTTTCATGAAAAAAATCCTGGAAATTTCAAAACCAGCTGATAAGGAGTTAGAAGCTCGAGAAACAAGTTTAAAAGATGCATTGGTACTAATAAACAGTTACACAAACTATAAAAGACCTAAGAAACGAAAAATCCTTTAATGACATAATACAAGAAGTCCACAAAACCTATTTTAGTCTAGTTGAAGAAAATCAACCGCCACCACGCCGGCGTAAGAAAGGAAATACGTTGTTAAAGGAGTTTTTCATTACCGAAAGAATTGGTGAAAGGTCATAATATGAAGTCGATCAAAATCCTGATCTGCACATGAAACTATTTTTTATCAAAATTAATAAAAGATTCTCTACTAACGAGGATTTGCTAACAGCTATTTCTTGTGCAGAAGATGAAAATCTGGATCTTCAAAATATGCAATTTTTAGACACTCTAGGAATAACTAACTATACCATGTGCGGAGGAAATTGGGGTCGTGAAAAACTTTTTAATGCACAAAAACAAAGAGAGTGGCAAATGCAAATAATTGCTTTTCCCAAAGAGCATATAATTATATGCTCCTTGCTTTTCCTGATACTTATTAGTTGAGGGCAACTGCACGTACATTTGGTTGCAGCACTGCTTTATGTGAATCTTCATTTTCTGTGTGGACCCGCATAAACAGAGAACAAAGAACATCCATGCATGCATGCATCATCAGCGGATAGCAAATTTAATGTTGCCAGCTTTTGAAAAAGAGCGCACTGAAGACATTGATATGGATAGACTATTAGCAAAGAGCATATAATTAGTTGCTATTAGTTCAATTCAACAGTTCGAGTTTAAAACTTCAACTGTTTTAAATATTTTATTTCGCTTTTGTCAGTACGAAAACTGCTCATGAACACGAAATGTTAGATGGAAGATGTTTCAGTTATGAAATTTTAGAAATTTAGTATTGTCATAAAAACTCAAAATATCTAATGCACTGTTTATCTGTCAATTCGAAAATTCACATAAATCTGCTGTAATTTTTATACGTTATAAAAATGTAGTAATATGTATTTACAGTTTTTGTATTATAACCTGAATAAATATTTTTGAAAATAGTAATGAAAAATATATGTACAAATTGTTATGTGTTCTTTTTAAGAAATATAAATATTTTATTGCGGCATCTTATACTATGGAAAAATGCATGTAACTTTTTTCAAATCACTTTCTTATTTCATCATTATGTTTTATTTATAGATCAGAATATACAAATTCCACGAAAGGGTTAACATAGAAAATTATGCTAGCCTCCTCAACTTTTTTTTTGCCTCCCCCACGTTGTCATACTGGCTACGGCCCTGAGCAGGGAACAGTCAATTTTTAGTGAAGATTTTCTGTTCATTATTGGGTATAACAGCGCCAATCGCGCATGGCACTGATTTAGTTTTTTGTTAATATGGAACCCCCATTTCAGGCGTGTGTCCAGATATACTCCTAGGTATTTTACTGCTGAGTCTTGTGGATTCCAGTCTATTATATTTTGATTTATTATCAAGTTTGGTGGGTTAATTATTCTTCTAAGAGAAAAGATCTTGCATTCACACTTGGCTGCGTTTATTGTAATTCGCCATTTGTTGAACCATTGCACTAGTTCGTTGATTGATCTTTGCAGAAGTGAGATGGCTATTTCTAGATTGTGATTTTGTGTCAACAAAACTGTGTCGTCTGCGAACAATGTGTTACGTGTAATTTTACATTTAGATACAGTTAAGGATTGTTTGGATAATTTCTTGGCTTAAATGCATTCACATAGTTAGATTCACCTGCATACGTTAGGTGTAGCTTTGGTTGCATACTCATTTTTGCAATTTTTGGGACTTTTGAAAAATCCTTGTTTAGGGAATTTTGAGTAACAATTTTGAAAGTTGTTTTGATAGTACGATTTCCGGCGACCATTTTTAAGTTTTCCTTTTTGGAGCTGCATGTGATCTTTTGGAAATTTTCACTTAAGTGGATTACATAGTTTCCATAGTTCTTTGAGGAATCTGCCATCCAGAAATAGGAAATGGGTGTTATATTGCTAAAATGAATCCGATTGTATTGGGATAAATATATATTTCTGCAATTTACTTACTCGAGGCCGCATTACAACTCTGGTATGTTAAATTATGGTTGCCGTAGAATATTTTTCGATAACGTCTTGTATTTAGGCCTCCTCGTTCTAGTTTGGCCTCCTCGTTCTAGTTTGGCCTCCTCGTCCTAGTTTGCTGTATCGTTCTCCGATTTTTCGGGATCCATTATGCCTGTGGCATTGGTGTTGCTTGGCTAAGGCACCTGGAGCAACAATTCCGTTCCAATCCGAGCCCCTCAGCACATGTGATAGTTCGCATGCAAGGCTTCTCCCCATGGTGACTGCACTCGACTGCGTTTCTCACCTGCAAAGTTAGATGAAGCCCTGACTCTTTGGAGGTTATTCAAGCTGGTGGACATCTTAATAGCTATCCCCCATAGCTGTTGATGTAGCGATCCTTCTGTGCACGATCCAGGTATCTGCAACACCTAGTGTTATCTACCTTTTGGTGTTTATTGAACTAAAAATATCGTTCGTTATGGCACTATGATCTTTACTTTATGTATTGTACTTACCTAGGTATATGCTAGCGAAATTCATGTCGTTTTACATGCGGAATATTGTGTAGCTTCGTTGTACATCACGTGCAATTACTTTTGTGTCAGAGGATAATGTCATTCTATGCATTTAATATCTTTGCGTTTGGTAGTACTGCTTTGGTTGCATTCAAGAGTACTTGTCAGTGTTTCAAAATTTAAACCATTATTGGCGAGGGTCTCCGGGAGCATCAATTTAACATTTAACATAATATGAGCACCGTAAATACACCATGTTATGTGTATTAGCACTCCCCTAGGCGAAATGGTACCAATTCGAAGAGGTTCGCGACTAGATAGAGTATTTACCTAATTAATCAAGCGATTTAGAACTTACTATTCTCCCGCATTCCGGTATCGCTGTTTTTAATTATATTTAAGTCACTATCGTAGTTGATACACGGGTACTCGAACGAATTGCGATTATCGTAGTTACCTTTTTGACTTTATTAATATAAAATCTTGTACATTACATACCACTAAGATTACATTTACAAACTATTCCATTTAATCACAGAATTGTGTTGCCTTTTTCCAAGTATGACACAGAATTCCGAAGGTGTACAAACTGTAAATAAATAACTAGGTTATTTCGAGTCTTGGTGTTTTCTGTCTCTTATTATTTTTTTTTGTGAAACAGCTAGTGGTTTAGGAATTTACACGGCCACCTGTAGGTTTTCTGGTTTGGACCGTCTCAAACCAGTGGCGCTTCCGGACAACCCACCCCATCCTGCTCAGGACCTAGCTTGGCAAACGTTTGCTACACGACTAGACGATTCCTGTACCACCCTGCTGTGAAGTATTTATAATCTTTGTTTTTACGTGCAAATAAATTCCCATGTGTAGCAAATGTAATAAATGCTAATTGTACTTCTGCAGTTTCTGGGATGTCATAAATATATATATTAAATAACAGTGGACCCAAGATGCTCCCCTGTGGTACACCAGCGGTTACGTTTCTTGTTTCTGAGAGAGTGGTATTTAATCGTACTGCGAAGGTTCTATGTTGAAGAAATGATGTTAAGATGCTAATCAAATAGGAGGGAGCGTCTATCTGAATTAATTTATACAGTAGCCCGTGAATCCAAACTTTGTCGAATGCCTGTTGTAGATCTAAGAATGCGGCTACTGTATATTTTTTGTCTTCATATCCCTTTTCAATTTCTTCTGTTATGCGCAGCAGTTGATGACCGGTGGAATGTTTTTTACGAAATCCGTATTGACAAGGAGGCACTATGTTGCGACTAACGACGTAGTCTTGCAATCGTGTGTGGATTATCTTTTCTAGTAGTTTAGAGATTGCCGAGAGGAGGCTTATAGGTCGGTAGTGTTCTGGGTTAGTTTTATCTTTTCCTGGTTTGTGAAACGGCAGGATATGAGCATGTTTCCATGCTTTAGGAAAATAGCCTAGTCTTAGACACGTATTGAAAGTGGTTGATAAAAAGGCTAAGGATTTGCTGGTCAGGTTTTTGAGAATAATGTTGGGGATCATGTCCGGCCCAGGTGATTTTTTAATTTGCAAGGTCCTTATTATTTTTTCCAATTCTCGTGGAGATGTTGGTTTAATTTGCCCAGCATTTTGATTTATGTGGTTTGTCACATAATTACTTACTTCCTCAATGTCATTTATGTTTTCTTGATTTACGTCTGCCGGGGTGCAATTTTTTTCGATTTGCTTGGCGAGTATGTTGCTTTTGTCCTGATCTGAGAAATATACTATATTATCTTTAGTAAGGTTGTTTTAGTATTTTTTTCGTGACTTGCCACAAGGATGGATCGCGGGCTTCAAATTGTTGAATGTACCTTTGATAGGAATTTATCCTGTAATTATCTAACTCCCATTTAACTTGCCTTGTCATTTGATTTAGTCGAGTTTTTAAAACTGGATCTCTTGATATTTGCCATGCGCGTCGAGTTTGGTTTTTGATTTTAATTAGATTAAGAACTTCTGTGGGTGGTTGTAGGTAGTTGGGGTTATGTGCTCTCCTTTTTTTTATTATTGCTGTATCTATGCTGCGTTTGATAGCGTTTGTGTAGTTGTTTATGGATTCATCTACTGTTTCC
The DNA here is from genome assembly GCA_940337035.1 of Agriotes lineatus. NCBI lineage: Eukaryota > Metazoa > Arthropoda > Insecta > Coleoptera > Elateridae > Agriotes > Agriotes lineatus. The sequence goes on from CALNHX010011415.1 coordinate 7,660, forward strand.
GTATTATCGATTCTTCCGGGTGCTTGAATATTTTTATTTAAGTTGAGCTGAAACACTTCCCAATCTATTGTGCCGTTTATTAGATGTGGTATTGGGTGGTTATATTGTGGTGTCTGGAAAAATGATATTAATACAGGTAAGTGGTCCGAATCGAGTTCAGTTAGGACTGTTTGAAAGATAGGTTTGGTAAAGTTTTTGTATAGTACTATGTCTAACTTATCCGGCTGATAGTCCCTCCGGTAGGGGTAGTATGTATATTCCAATGGGGCGGATACTTGCACAGCTAGAGTAGATGTAATGTTATTTAGTTTGATTCCATCTGGGTTATTAACTCTGCAGCCCCATATTGTGTTTTTGCAGTTTATGTCTCCTACTAGCAATGTGCTATCGTTGTCTGTAAATATATTAGTAAGATCTTGAGCAACTAATCTCTTATTGGGTTGTTTATATACAGCTACTATTTTTACTTGGCTCCCATCGTTGAGTTGTAAATTAATTCCGACTGTTTCTAGACTTCTTACAGCTAGCTTGGGTAATGATGAGTGTGTCAGTTTGCATTTAATTAGGATCGCTACCCCACCAGAGGCAATAGGCGCTGTGCGATCATTTCTATAGACAATGTAGCCCGGGACTCGAAATGTTTCGTTTTCAATCAGATGCGTCTCCGAAATGCAAGCAACGTCAACGTTGTGTCTTGCTAAAAAGTTGATGAATGCAGATCTCTGAGCTTTAATGACATTGGCGTTCCAATTAATTATTGTTATGTTATGTATGGTAAGATTTTTATTTTGATGCATGTTGTATTAATGTTGGTAAAAGTGTTAGAAGAATAGGTTTGATTTTGTCTATGTGTGGTATGATTAGGTCTATTATGGCTTTAATTACCGTAGTTATGATATCAGTGCTAGTTTCATGTTGGTTTGTAGTAGCATTAGTTAATCCTATGATGGCATCTCTATAGGTGCTATTTGTTATTATTCGGGTCTGTTGGGGTCTTCTTTGTGGGCGATCACCATTGTAACTAGTTGTTGGCGTGTTATTGTATTCGCGAGTTTGGTTCATGTGTGCTGGTTTATTAATTTTTGTAAAATAACTACACCCTTTGTAGTTCGCGGGGTGTTCTTCGCCGCAATTAACACATTGCGGTTTGTCGTTTGGACGTTTTGGGCATTCGCTGTATATATGGTTGCCAGTGCATTTTACGCAACGTGCTTCGAGTTTGCAATAATTGCGGGTATGCCGTTATCGTTGGCATCTTTTACATTGCGGTATGTTATCTGATTTCCTTCGAGGTTCTACCGACACTATACAATAATTAAATTTTGTAAGATTAAAAATGTCTGCCACTTTTTGGTTTTTCGTTAAATCTACCGCACATAGAGGCATCGGGGATTTATTTTTATTATATAGTCGTACCACCTTGGTAACCGGATATCCTAGCTTTATAAGTTCTGCCATTATTTCGGAGTCAGGTAGAGAGATAGGAACGTTACGCAACATTACAGAAAGAATAAGTTGACTCATGTCTGGGTCTCTAAATGTATGAAATTTTAAACGGTTCTCTGTGTAAAATTTAGTGAGACTACGGTAATCATCACTACAGCTTAGATTAATTCTTAAGAACTGACCTTTGGTAACGGTGGAAAACTCATTTTTTGCAATTTGTTGTATATCTTTCAAAACTTCTTGGTAGTTGGTCGCGTTGTGTAGATAAATTGGTGGTACCTTGGGCTTGCTCGAAGTTGATTGCACTTTATCAGTCTGGTCTGTGCACATGTTTTCAGCTTGCGAGTTTTCACCTTGTTGATTGTTTTGACTTCCACTGCTATCTTTGCATAAAACATAGTACTTGTTTGTAGTAATTAAAGTTGCAGGTTCAAATAGATACCTTTTGTTAGGTTCTATTATTGCGGGTGGCGTAAGGTTTGAGCTATCACGTTTGTTATTATTTTCGTGACTGTTCATGTTAATAATCGAGCTTTGGGCCCTCCGACGGGGCCCGTTTGTTATTTGCCTGATGTAACGAGTTATTTGTTATAGAATTATGAACACTTATTACTACTGAAACACTGCTGTTAGCGCGATATCACTCATGCACATACGGTCGCTGCGGTATTTCTCACATCCGCTCACGATGGCTGTTAACACGAGACTTCGGAAGCCATACTAATAGGTCGAAGAAGATGGATTGCCATGGGTGATTTAACAAATGGGCTGTAAAATCGCCTTACTTACGCCTTTTAGATTGGAAAATCCACCGGTTTTTGCTGGAAGACAACTGTGTGATTGAAATGAATATAGCACAACAAAATGGTTTCAGCTTTGATTAAAATTTAGATAAAGGAGATGCCAGTATGAAAAATCTGGTGTGATACACTCACAAAACTTCCTTTTACACTGATCTTATAATTAGCCAAAAATTTGATTTTAAATTTCTAAGCATTTGTCAAAATATTTCAAAAATTGCAAATTCTACAAAAATGGTACAAAATAGAGAGTTAATTGAAGAGACAAATTTTTTCTAGAATTTTAAGCTGAATTAAAAAATGTAATAATATACCGGGTGTTGTATTTAAAATAGGAGTTAATAAAAAAATAGGAAAAAAACAATAGAAACCCATTTTAGAAGTATTCAACTGGAAAGTCACCTATCTCACAACAATACACATTAAAAATGTAATCAAAATATAAAGTTTGAAAAAAATCACAAGAGTAAACACCATACTTCCGCTTATGCGATTTTATTCAAAAGCTTGCTGTCTCATCTACATAGTACACGAAACTTATATATGAAGTTTCGACGCCGTACCTCTTTTCGTTTTTGAGATATTCTGTTCCAGACAGACACACAGACAGACACATAGCCAGACAGACAGACCAATGAAAAAAAAATGTTTTTTGGGATTAGGGGAATCTAAAACGTGAAGATCTGTTGAAAACTCAATTTCGAATTTTTGGGGTGAATCCAATACTTCCTTTATCGTAAAAGGAAGTAAAAATGGAAAAAATGTAACAAACTAAACAAAGCAATTCCGCCTAGAACTAGTAGCTATGGGAAATTATTTGTGTTTCAATTTAGTCTGAACTTTGCACTTATATCACTGATATTTTGAGAGGTTCAGCGGTTCGATTACTTATTAACAATTCATGTTTGTTCATGATGCATTTGCTATAAAATAGATGTACAGTGAATGTTGGCGCTATGTTCCATTAACGTCGATACGTATTCACCAATGAGATAGAACCTATTGTTTTCGTTACAACCTGTTAAACACAGGAAACATAGACATGGAAACTGTTGCAGCTTTAATGATGATTGCAGTGCGAAAGGGCGATTTATGAATCTCTAGGAACGAATTTTTAAATTAATCATAGATATGGTTCATTAACTCTAGTGCGAGAGTTTAATTTGTCGAGTAATGAGTATCGCTCAACCACATCAGGCTTGGTGTAAGTTGGAAAAAACTAATGTGACTGAATGTAATTACAGGGAAAAGCCATTAGACTTGCTCGTTCGGGCCAGCTTGACTTTAAAATGTTCAAATTCAAGAGTGCTCTACTTCACCAGTTGCACGAACCAAAGGATTAACATTTGCAATGTAATTGTAAAAAGGTTAGTGTAGTAAATTAGTTTGTGATATTATACTTTAACTTCGTGTACTATTATGTCATAAGAATCTAGCTTCCGACAACTTTTCATTTTACAAAAGCTTCGCATAAATTGTACAGTAGATTTCAATGTGTTTTCAATCAAAGTTTTCCGACTCGAGTAACCAAGCTACGTACAAGATTTATGTATATTGAGAATTTATACTCGAATCGGCTCGAGACAAAAGTTCTATAGTCAAAGCGGTACATTGTTTAAAAACTTGAAATAAGAATTTATCTTTGTACCGAGTAGTTCGTTACCTTTAAAACTTATCATCTACAGCTGTTAAATTTCGAGAAATTTAATATGCTGTTAAGATTCACTTCGCCATGTAAGACATCTATTGCATTTGCAGTGTAATTATACCCAGGCGGAATATCTAGAAATTAGTAGCTTGAATGCTCAATTTCGGACAGAGCCAATTCTAGGCATTCAGTTCTCTTACGAAGTTACTCGACATCATTGAGCTAATCAAGATTTATTCACGACAGTTAGCGTAGTCATCAGAGCGTGCTGAATTAATATATTAGCTATTAAATTAAGTTAGTATAAATGCTACAGTCAGCCGGTTTGTATAGTTTTTATATTCATATAGTCTTAAAATGGCAAAGCATTTTAAATAATATATAATTAACATGCACGCTCTACACTTAAAAGTAGAAGAGGGATAGATTATATATATAAGTTATGGTACACTATATGTCGGTTTTGGTAAAATTTTGAATGTATAAAAATAAATTGGAATGTTAATACAATTTATTATGACCCATCCAAAAGGTTGAAAATGTTTATAAAAAGTTTATTAATTAAATCTGAATTTGAGTAAAATATTAATAAAATGATAGCTGTTGAACTGTTAAAGGTGTTTTGGAATATAAAAAGGATAGTTAATAGATGGTTATATCAATAATGACAAATGCAGATTCTGATAAGAATTTAATTTTATTAAAGTAGGTAAAGATCAAATAATATTATAAAGTAGAAGACATTAATAATTAAATATATGGTAGTTAAGTAAATTTTGTTCCAATAATAATAATAAGAAAAATAACAAATCGAGACACATGTAATTTAGAATTTTTGGTTTTAATAAAAAGAGGAATTTTAATCCTGTTTTACTTAACAATGTTTGGATAACGTAAAAGAGGCAATAACAAAATCTACGAGGTGTGAACACAAGCGATATATTAAACAAGTAAGAGTACAGAAGAAAAAGTTACAAAAGATAAATAGTACATGGTAAAACTAAATGAATATTAGAATCGTTATCTACAAGAAAAGAATTGAAGATTTATATGGAAATAGATTTATTTTGAAGCATACAATTTGACAAGTGATTACATTAGTTTAGGTGTTGCGGATATTAGAGATCGTGGAAACACCAAGGAAGGAAGAGGATCCAGTCCAAAGGAGATAGCTGAGGCAGGTTCAGATCTGGTGTCGTACTGTAGCCTGCTTACTACAGGGGTATTTGAAGTTTGGAGCATTGGAATAGGTGTAACACTAGTGGATCATCTGTGACAGATGCATAGCGAAAAGCTGTTTTTGAAGAGTGTCCGTTCTGGAAGGTGACAGGCACGAGAGCAGAGTGAGGCACAGTGTATGCTGGTAGCTGCTGAGTGATCAAGATTCGTCAGTTGTGGTCAATAGGAGTGAGCTGTCTATTAGTGAGCGGTGCGTTACAGCAGGAATACAAACGGGGCCAAGCTGCTCATTTTAAGTAGATTTCTGTTTTGGAGGTATAGTAAGGACGATACAAGGTGGGTGGTTCTTTAAGTATACCAACTCTAAAGCAAGTAAAGACATTTTAAAAAGGTGAAATTAATGAGAAATAATAACTTAAAGTTTTACATAAAGTTGCAATTTACAGTTCATAGAATTGACCATTTGTCAAGGAAATGTGAGAATTACTGTTGACAGTTCGTTGATATTATAAGTGACAATTTAAATGCATAGTTGAGAAAATATTTGAAAGTCAAACTTTTCAGAGCGAAGCAACTAGATAATTGAACCCTAAACCCTGAAAGAGGCTCAAGTTCTATCATTGTTATAATTTGAAACTTTGGCATAATTTGAAAAGTTACAATTCAATTAAAAATAGAGTAGCCAGTAGAATATATATAATTAACAAGCAGCTTAATTATAATGCAAATAAAAAGGATACTAAGTACGGTTTTATCATTAAAAATTCTATTTTATACAATGGAAATAACAGTTTTTCAGGAAAATATGGCTGTCCATTACTGAAACAAAAATCAGTCAGAAAGAATCATAGTTATTAATTCAATTACATGTGAAATTGTAAACGATACCAGCTAATTGTCCATTCATTGATTGTAAATGTAATGCTAATTTGGTTGATGACAGTAATTTTGAAGTAAGTTGTTATATTATTCAGTTTTTACCTGCAAAAGTAAATATTATTAGAAAGGATAAAACATAACCTTATTTCTTACATATTTGTTGTATAAAAGGGTTATTGTTGCACATTGTTACATAATAATTGAAGACTGGCACAAATTGAGAAAAAGTTAACCTAAATATGACATGTTTAGCTAAATGTCACAATGGTTGAAAAGTTGAAATATGTAATTGTTTTAATATCTGATTTTCAAGGTTTTGAAGAAATAAGAAAAGAGCAATACCAATTGGGGCATGTAAATAAATTTTGGACCAAGAAATATGAAGATGGTGGTGGTATGTGTGTAGTATAACTAGCGGGCGTTGCTAACGACGTTGCAAGCAGTCCTTAGCAAAGCAAAGTTAACAGTGTTTATAGCGAATGGTTTAAGAAACGATTTAAAAATAAACATTAAATTAAACTGCATGTAAACATATATTAATTAACTAAAATTGGATTTAATGTAAAATTTAATAACTATAATTTTATTAAACCTACAACTATTTTTAAATACAGATATTTAACCAATAAATGTTAATTGTCTCATATTTATAGTGTTATGTATTTTATTTGTGTATGTCCTAATTAAATTTCTACAGTAACCCAACGAGATTGAGAGTCGATCAATTAATTTGTTCACACATCCATGCTAGCTGTGAACCAAGAAAGGAAGTAAAGAATAATAAAAAAAGCTACATTAACTTAAGTGAGTGTGCCTCTCTGGGGCAGGGATTGTAGATCCAGATGATAATAATTAACGGTCAAATTGTAATTAATTAACTGATTTACTAAAAAATATAGAATACATAAATCTCAGTAATTAGTAAAGACCCCTCTGAATGCATTACGCAACTCAACTGCGATTGCATGAAAAACTATTCGCAAATTAATTTCAGTATCGTTAAGAGCTTCATTGCCGCACTCAGTGAGGTAATGGGCAGATATTACCGCACTCAGTGCGGTAATGGATATTGCCGCACTTTTTTAATATAAAAAATACAGTAAACTAGAATTTATTGATAAAGATAAAATATTGAACAATACACGTTTGCTTCTGACACTTAACGAGACTCGTTTGATTGCCGCAAAACTTGGCTCACCGCCTCGTTTTCAAACTTATATCGTTAATATCTATAAACATTTCTTGTTTTATAACTTCAGCAGCATAAATATTCGAGCGAAAATATATAAAACTGCGGTGCAGTAACGAACGACTGGTTAATAAAGCAATATAGTAAGTAATTGGGATTAGTCCTTCAGTTCTTTATTAAGAGCAAGATAATATGATATGTTTTTCGGACTTTTTCCACTGTCTGGGATGTAAATCACACAAAGTTTCGGGAGTTTTGATCTACTCCCGTCTTCAGGTATTCCTGGTTAGTCCTGAGAAGGACTGATATTGTACGTTGTGTGATTTACACCCTAGACAGTGGAAAAAGTCCGAAAAACATATCATAATAGACCACTGCCAAAAAATGACATTCAGAGAACAATAAGTAAACTTGTTCTATAAATAAACACTTTACCTAAGTAATAAATATGTAAAATATACGAAATGCTATATTATAAAAATAGTTACCTTACAAACAGCTAGTTGCCTTTACAAAAATAGACGAATATGGCAATGACTGTGTTAGCTATAATTTCCCTTAATATTTTCAAATAGCTAGACGTTGGGCAGTTTTTAAATGATATAATCACCAAATACAATAAACTCCAATAAGTCTTCAAATTACAATAAATATACTCAGATAAGTCGAAAACTTATAAACCCAGATTAACTGCAGCAGGCAGTAACACAATATCTGAGATACAGGAGGTAGCAGTAACGAAATAAGACAATGAATGATATAAACAGTGCATTAGATTTATTCAGCAACGCTTCATGAAGTAGCTAGTATGGTCATTTTTAAGCGCGTCACTTAACGGAAAGGTGCACCCCCACATACTGCTAACATAGGTGATTAGCGCAATTCAATAAGCAATCTAAGATTAAACTAGTAAAATGTAAAATTACATACTAAGAACAGCGGCAATTCCTTCACATTATTTGCGTTACAAATATCATTACCATAGGTCATTAGATCGTACGCTACTTATCTGAAAGAGCCGTGCTTCTGCATTGGGCGAATCAGATAACCTACAAACGGGCTCTTACAGCTGCTGCTGCAGGAGGATGCTGGCAAATTTTACCAGCAGAAGCAGGGAAAAAGGGGGGTTAGGCACGCTTTCCTAAGTAGGTTAAACTGTTGAAGTTTTTACACCTACCGGGTAACGCGAGAAATGCCGGCCGAAGTCAGCTAAATGCATTACATTACCAAAATCGAAACTGAAGTAATATCATCCTGTATTACAGGAGTTATTATATGTTCAGGACGGCTAACTAAAAGACGTGGACTTATTCGTTCCACATACCTGTCCCTAAGCCCAAAGTCAGCATCAAACAACGCTTCCATTAAAAACTTCTCCAAATACCAGCAGCTAAAGGGCAAATTTGGCGCACAAAATACAGGTAATCCCAAAATGTGCCGACGATTTTCAAAATTAAACAACTTTTGAAAAGATAAAGCACTTTCAATTTTTCAAATGGGATCTTATCAAGGAAGCATGGGAGTTTTGTTGACAATTGTTAAAATAATTATCATGAGCAATTATACCACCGACCAACGCATCATTTGCGTAACACATTATTTGAGAACAAATTCGATTCTTGCGACTCAAAGAGCATTTTGGAATGAATTACAACGTCGGGAGGCAAGTTTTGGGCAACATTAATAACAAAAGATCGGCTGGAAGACCCCGAAGAGTTTTCAATCCTGAAAACGTAATGAGTAATGAGAGATTTTGTATGGCGCCTATAAGAGTGCGTTGAGGAGGCAGGCAGCCACTTGACCACTTCAATTTTCAAGTAAAAAACTCCCATGTTTCAGCTTTTAGATGTAAGTTTTGTTTCTCTAATATATGAAACTAATAAAAAGTTATTTAATTTTGAAAACCGTCAGGACATTTTGGAATTCCCTGTATATACAGGAATGCTGCCGGGCTGAAGCCACTTTTGCGAGAGAGCACTGTTCAGGTCCCAACAAGACGATTCATTATAGCAAAAGGCGAACCAAAAGGTACTTGTGTCATAAGATAAGCGATTAGAACTAGAACAAAGCATAACGAACGGCTTAAAGCACCTGATGGAGCCTGCCGGTAATGCAGATTACTACATATCAGAGCGAGACAGCGCGAGCGGGCAATAAAGGTGCTTTCATACGAAGATCGCGTTCAAAGAAAGCGTATATATAAATTGTAACGTTAATTAACGCTATTTGCATTAGCAAATGTCGGTGGCCCTGTAACTTAGTTGACTGAAGTTAGGTTTTAATAGTTGAAATACCAATAACACCACAAATAAAAGTAACCTGCAAAATAAACTGAAAATACTACCAACGTATAGAAGGGGCTTATGCAGATTCCTAGAACGACTAGAAATGAATGTGGACTTTTCAGAAAAATTTGACCAACCGTACACTATGTTTCGTAAGTGTAAACGGTTGCTGTAGAATTCCTATGCAGCTTGCAGGTTACGAAAGCTCTATTCGCACCAGAGGAAATGCTCATTGCTCATGGACTTCACATCTATAGTTGACGACCTTCAATATGGAGATTCCATGGGGTACGTGTTCAGGTACAAACTAGAGGGAAGGCTAGCGGAATATTAAGTTTATAAAGTGAAAACTCAGACTTTTTTACTTCTACTTTTGAGTTGCTATACCTTTCAAGTAAATCATAAATCGAGAAGAACGTCATATTTTATAACTTTGAAAAACCGTACATATAAACGAATAATTTTAAATTTACATAGAGCGCAACAGAAAACAAGAAGATTATATTTTATGGAGGCACTATATCCTGTTTAAATCTTTAAATGCAGCAAAAATTCCATAAAATCCACGCAACTTTACGTGGGATTAGTTACGGTTACAGCTGCGGCGTTCGGGCAGCGGAATATATGTATGCTCCGTTGGGGAAGCATAAATATCCTAAAACTTAACTACGTAAGTTCGAACTTAGTGCATCATAGCTTCTCTATATCGATTTGCACTTCCTAAGCGGTTACCGTATGTTCGATGCACTTTACTGCCGACAGTTTTAATTCCCGTGAGCTGTAAAAATTGATGTGTTTATTTAGGCACCGTATGTAAATGTGGATAGTATAAATTTATGAGGCGTATTGCATGAAATGAACAATTTTAATACCGATATTTTATATGATCGTGTCTTAACGAGCACTAAAGCGTTGTTTTAGTTTTCAGAGCCTATCAAATTTTAAAATCTGATATAGATAGTTCAAGAAATTAATGGTATGCTTAGAACGTGTTTAAAAAAATATATAAAATAAATAAAGATAACTTAATGTTTCTAATAACAGTGAAACTGTAAAAGGCAACACTTAGAAATAGGTATTACATTCACTAGCAAAGAAAAAGATACATTGCAATCGGTGGGATGGGCACCTGTGCTACCAGAAGGGATTTGTACTCAGTCGTCTTCGCCGCTTAGATAATGGCATGATGCGCAACGTGCGTGCTTATCGTTGTATTATGAAAGACAAGGTGACTAAGTGGAAGTATTGCTGATCACAGATGAAGTGCGCTCGAGTGCTGGTGATGAAAACGTGACACACGCAAGCATGCACTCAGGCAAGTAGGTACAACACAAAATTATATATAAACCTATTTACAGTTAATAAGAGACCTGAAACTATTTGGGATCAAATTAAAATACTATATTTAGCTAAGCCAAAATTAGCAGAAGATATAAGATAGAAAAAATAGACTGGAGGTTGTGGAGGATGCGGAATTATCAAAAATAAGATTGATTTTATAATGAAATTATTTGATTATGCAATACATGATCGAATGAGAAGGAAATTTTACACGGTAGGTGTTAAAAGAATATCAGGAATACTCATCAATTGGCATTTCACGTTTTATTTAGTTATTGTTTTTGAAACCCTTGTGAAAGTAATAAAAGCAAAGTTGTAAATAATAACGACGATTGTTATTGAGACCCCTTTTAAAGTTAAGGTTTTCACCGTCGTAATTCAATGGCAGCACTTGTCGAACAAAACTCATTACGAAAGACGTCAAAAAAGTAATTCAAACGGAAAGCCTTCGTTATTGTGTACCCAAGCCAATTGCTTCCGTGGGCGTATACATTTTTACAGTTAATTCCGAGTTGAATTGTAGTACCACGTGCTATGCATATTTTCAAGCTTATGGCCTATGGATATTTTGTTTTTTTCATTATGTATTTTTATCATCTCTCAGCTGGAAAAATAAACTGTGGTGAATTGGTAAACGGTTTGATGTAAATATAAATATGTCCTGTCCATCATGAACAGAATTGTTCCAGTTAAAGCGAATATTAATGCCAATTTAAACACACTTGCAGTAGTTTAATAACATGTATTTCTCTATTGTTTTTTATTTTACATTGTTTTAATGATAACAGCGTTCACTATCAATTACGCTCTAGCTGAAATGAGTATCTGTTCATATTCGGAAGCTATTAATTAGACTGTACTAATACCAATGCCCTGTTTATGCGAAAGGCTTTACGCGGTACACTTATCGTATCTAATCGTCAACTGAAAGATATGATGCTTTAAGTTGCCAAAATAAGCGCATCAGTCAAACGTAGCGTCAAATAAGCAACTAGAATGCTGCGCAGTTAGTGTTTCCAAAACGAAAAGCTATGCAAATACAAACAGGCAATTGTTTACTAGCCACAAATTACGAAGCAATTAATTAAAGCGTAATTTAAGGAACAAATGCAGGAGCAAATATAGAAAAGTTACATATGTGCACAAGGTCGTCTAGGTGCTACATCTGCTGCATCTTTAGACACTCCGATCATCGCTGTCGAAGGCTGGAAGCTCCTCAAATGGACTTAACAAGCAAAGGTTGCTTGTGGGCTAGGATAAATACTATACGATAAATACTACTTTATATGTTGATGGCTTTATGATAATTTAAAATTAAAGATGAGTTAATTGGAAGCATGAAAAATACAGAGAAATGTATATCAAAACTTTTCAAAACTATTTGCCCAGGATTTAAAAAAGGCAGTTCTCAAAAATAATGTAGAAATAAAAAAGAGCAATCACTTTAAGGGTTATACCCAAGACACAATTCATAATAACCACTATTAGAGTAGAGCAAAGAATATATTTGAATTTTAAGATCTAATACCGCGGAAAAGCTGCCATTAGTACTCTAATTGTGGTAAAATTTGGTTTAATTCGGTCAAAATCTTCTGCTTCTCCAACGACCTTGAATACTGCTGATTTTTCAGTTTTTAAATTGTATTTCCAGGTGATACGGAAATATAACCTATGCTTTTAAGGTTACATTCTGTAAGGGAAGATAGACGGTCGGCCTTACTTTTTGGCGAAAGTTATATTTGTTATTTTGCCGGCTGGTAACTATCGGCCTAGTTGGGCTAGCTCGCCGCGAGGGTCGCAGGGTTCCAGCTATGCTGAAAGAGAATACACACACAAAAATAAGGAGAGGGCGCCAGGTCCTCGACTCAGATCTAATCCTTGTGCCGGACCGTACACAAGGTCGGCGATAAGTCCAGCAGATCAAAAGTAAACAAATCAACAACCAAAGAAAATATCACAGCTTTATTGTTAAACAGGTAGGTGGGTAGGTACTATAGTGCAACAAATATAACGTGCAATATCATAAAAATGCATAAATAAACCTAGGCACAAGTATAAATATAAGTTCGGATACATATATATATAACGTTACATAACAAGTGAAACTACTCAAATATAGATATATATTATTAGGACTTAGACCGGAATGAATATTTCAAAACGAATGTACCTATAGCTATTTATACGCATACAACGAGTTGGGCCGCTATACGGGGGGCAACACATACACATTAAAAGCAAAATTATGAGGGGTGCCGCAGAGGCAATTAAAATGACGAAAGTCGACTAATTACGGGTCGCCGAGCGGGTCCAAAAGTAATTCCGCCAAGACAGAGCAGTACAAGTTTAAGTTGGCTAGCGATTCAGCCCCGAAGGTTAGCTCTAAGTGACGTTACAATTAAACTCAAAAAATTTCTAACGGTCGGAAGGAACGAGCGTTTGCATGGCCACACATGAACGACGCGCCCCTAATAGCAGAAAGACATCAGTGTATCCATGACTAGTAATGATCTTAGCAAGTACTTGGATCTGCTCCTTAACAGGATTAATATGGGCGAAAACGATTTTCCGGTGCGCCGAGTTCTAAGTTTGAACACGAAGTTTCCGTAGCGGGTTCACGCGCCACAGCCGCAGTGGAGTGGCTGACTTCACGTTACAGAAATTCGAATGCAAATGGCGAAAGGCAAAACGCCAGAACTGCGCTACCCCGATGAACACGACCACCATGCCCTGCCGGGCAAGTAGAATGCAACGTACAAATAGGGCATTGTCGAAGCTCGGAGCCTTAAAATGTCTAATTCATAATTTTGTAGGTTATACGGAGGAGAGCGGGTTGGGATACTAGACGGCCGAAGCAGCAAAGCTAATCGGGGCGCCCACGTAGAACCGGTGAGCATAAACGACCTAAATCAGTAAGTAGCAAAAAGTGACCGTACAAAGTTTCGCGGCAGCCCTAATATTAATATCTCAAACGCAAATATTGACAAAAACAATGTGGCACACAACCTATCCTCGCACAATCTGTGCTAATGATATCACACATGCCCTAGCTACTAACGATACGAGTCACTACTATTTAATTATAAAATGTACCAGGCGCACTGCAATAACTATATTAGTGTTTTGTCTGTAGGAAAGCATGACGAGACCTAACTTTTCCGTTGGCTCTCAGGAGGTCGGGGACAGCTGGAGCGGCGAGGGTTTCGGTAGCCGCAGCGGAAGGCCGTGCGAGTTATGGAGGCTGCGGGAGGCTTATAGGTAGGTGTAGTACAGACGCCTACTCTCTCTCTAGCGTGGCCCACAGGAGTTGCAAAATTCCCTGACAACTCGACAGTTTCAGGAGCCCAAATCGACGGACTGGATTCCCACAAAGCGCAGCCGAACGGGGAATGCTAAGCCTCTTCAGGGAGAAGTTTAACCTATCGCAGAAAGCGTCCAAACTCTCCCAGGTAAATTTGGCTGTAAGCGTACAATCCACGAATGTATTCCCGAACAAGAAAATAAGGCCTTATCTTACCTCACGCTGGAATGGACCCAAAAGAAAGTGCAAGAACAATGCTGGCCTCAGACGAATCCGCAATTGCGAATGACGTAAGTACAACCAAATCAAATACGAACGTCTTAAGGAAACATGTGCTTTGTAGATCCTCCAAGGAATCGAAACGGAGCGAAGCTACACTAATTAGCTCATAAATTTAAGCACACAGCCGAGGCACTAGCAGCCTGCACCAAGTTTAAAATGGGAAAGGAGCTCAAAAATCCACCAGTTACCAGTTATCAAAATTTTCCAAAATTTTTGGGCCAGAAGATACAAAAAAAACCTGAAGGAATTTGACTGCAATGACTGATATCCTCATCTAGCAACAAAGGAATAGTTTAAAGAAGTGCAATAATGGTTGCCTAGCCTCCATACTTAAATATCTGTAGAAATGTAACCAGAATAAATTTAATTTGTAAAATATAGGTAATTATTCGGGGAGTTGCTTAAGAAACTGCTTGATAATTATAGGAGAGTATTTAAAATTAGGATACCGCTAACCAAGCCTAATTTAAAACGTGCAAAAATTCCAAAAAGCCACCTAATAATACTCGAAGCTAAAAATTCAACTAGCAAATGTTTGCACATACAGGGGACGCTCCAAAAGTACCGTAACATTTCATTCAATAGTGCAGAAAATAAAACTATATTTAGATAATACAGACTACACAGTAGACAATGCATTCCTTTCGATTCGCAATTGCTTCTATCAATACAACGTGTTCTTTTCTTTGGTTTCAAGGTAGGTTAAATAAACTTAGTCAAGAGATCTCGTGTTGGGTTAAGGTATAGGTATTTGAAATAAGAAATACTGACAGAAATAGCAATACTTAATTTACATTATTGAGTGCTAACTGTAACGCGGCATTTGTTCAGCCCTTTCTTTATTTTAATTTTCGTTGCCCTCTAGTTGCTAGACGTCAATGCATAAAACCTATTTGTTACCTTAGTTGTGGCTATGGGATGCCAACTCAGCTTTGCACCGAACTTGTCTCATACACAATTTTAATTCTGAGACTTAATCTCCAACCCTGCTAGGAATAAAAGCCAAGGCTGCTTACACAAACGTAATATACAGTATATGTTGGTTTACCTAGATATAAATAAAAGAAATATAAAACAATACGCAAATAACATAAGCCGCAAATAATAAAGATTAATATTTAGTTGGATAGCTACGGGTTAAGAGCTAAATTCTACTCACTTTTACAGTTTTACATTAATATATGCCACGAATAAACAAAAGATTAAAGTTTGGTTTATAGTGCTACGAGCTAAGAGCAAAATTCTACTCGCATTTACAGTTTGTACAAGATACAACGAATAAGCTGTTAAATGCTAACGCTAACATAAGTTCGCGTATGATGTAATATTGTACTCTGAACTCGCAATATGTAGCAGCTTAGCACTTGGTGGATTTGTTCAAATACATTGGTCGCTCAGTACGAAAGGTGAATGCGGAGGCTTTCCAATGCTGTGGAATACTTCCTGAGCTCGAATATCGCCCCAAACTAGGCGTTGGCCGATGCACTTGGCGAGTAGCCACTTGCTGGCACGACCAAAATACAAGTGTGGAGGATTTCGCACAAGACCACGATTTAGTGTTTTACCGGTCTATTTTTAGCTACATACGGCGTTATTTGTTGATTTTTTGCACTGCATTATCGCGTTGCGCGAGAATACACATTGAACACGATTTCAAATACATAATCTGTTCTTAACGTACTTAATACAACATCAAAATTAGAGCTCAGCTTTAGCCTAGAGAATTTATATAATGACTAACTCTGGTTAGACGAATCAGGCCCGTTACATACCTAGATTATTCGCGTCGCATTCATATTAATTAATCAGAACACACAATTTGAGGAAGGTCTCGGTATTAATATCTAGGAATACCAATCGATAATACCTCGACTAGCTTTATCTAGTAACTCCTATTATACAAAAAAAAATTAAAGAAAAAAATATTTGCAGCACAGTATCTATAGCAACGCACAGTGCTTATTCAATGTGAAAATAAATGAAAATAGATTTTTTGTATATCCTCTTTTTGTTCAAAAAATAATCTGATCGTATATGATTCGAATGTTTTGTCTTCTAGCTCGCTCCTTTTGGGTAGTGTTTGAAACGGTATTTGTTCCAGCTACATCTAATCTCAGTAATAGTAATTTATCATCTTTCAATCTATAGCTTACTAGTACGTTTGTGTATTGTAATATTTACGTGTAAGCAAGTTCGACCAGCGCGAGCAGACAGCGCAGATATTAGCGGCGCAAACGTTGAAAGAAATTTAGTTATTCCTTATTGTCGTTAAACTGGGCCAAAAGAATGCATTTTTCGTGCGAGACGTTGAAAATACATCTTAGCCTACAGAAAGTGGTTTCGAGGTAGATATCAGCATAATTTTGGAGGTTTTAAATATAAATTAACAGCATCTTCAACTAGGAGCTGCAAAACTTCCAGAGGGCAAGTATTGTCTAAGCCACGTTAGAAGAGCTGTCCCACTTGGGAAACAGTACATTGCGTACATATACGCAATTAGTACATTTTGGCGTTTTTTTGCTTGAACCTGGAACAACTAGTAAAATTGCAAGACAATGGGCCATCTCGAATTCCAAATTAGGTGACGTTTTTGGGGGCAGTCGAGATTTATAGCAGCAACTGCTGACGTGACGTCAAGCAGCAGCTTCTAGCTGGACTATCCAATCACATCCCCATACTCGGCGTACTTCCTGAGTGCAGTACCGTCTTTAAGGTAGGGGCGTCTTCAGTACTAATAAAAGTTTTGACATAAAGTAATGTGAGTACTAAACCTATATGTAATAATTGTAAACGCTTCCTTTAAGACATATAAGTAGTGTGCATGTATACTAAATTATTACATAAAGAAGCTCAATAAACACCAACTACCTTAACCACGTTGTTGAACATGGTCTTTAGCCAAATTGTTACTGTTTTACTCTTGGGTTGCAAAGAATTAATGTAGAAAACAGTTGCTTTGCTTTTACAACTTATGCTTCAATTTACATGTCTACTACAAATTTTAAAATTAAAATTACATTGTTAGATTGATTCACAAACAATCTATAAATGAAAAGATCAAACTACCATGGTGTGACTCACCTTCAATAATAGTAATAATGAATGTGAGTTACGTGTGTATCGATAATAAACTGATACATCATATACACTCAAGTGGTATTGTTGCTAGATCGACAATTCTACAACATGCATCTTTACTGCAGAAAATATTTAAAACAAACATGTTCTGGAAGCTTAATCCTTTTTGTAGTTTTTTAACACTGCCGTATACTGGGGAAATGAGGTAATCATATGATGTAAAACACATACGTAAAGCACGCTGGTGAAAAGTATTACGAATTCCTTTTATTACGTTCTTTTCAATAATATCAGAATTTTTTGTTAATATAAAGAAATAGTAGAAAAATATATTAGCCATTATAGCATATACAAGGTCCAAAATGCATAACAATTGATCCCATTTGAAAAGTATGCTGCCTAATATATTAAAAAAAAATCAAGGAACAAAATGATCTTGGTTTTATTATTTATAAAGGAAACATTCTAAGAATTTTAACAGAGAGCCAAACCCGTTTGTAGAATTAAACTTTCTGGAATGTTGGCAGTAATCGAGTTAATCCTTGTTGGTGTTCGAACTCATTACAATCTATTTCGTATAAGAACTTGTAACAGACAAACTTTGCTAAGTGCTACGTGCGTGCTTAGAAGTTATCGGGAATACTTAATGTTGGTTAGAAAGTCCTGCAACAACAAAGACCAAATTTCCGAATTTTTGGAACTATTATCTTTTGCTTTAAAGAGAAGGTCATGTTTAATGTATGAACACTTGCTACCGTCGATATATGCACCCCAGCGACTTCAGCTTGTCTGAATCAGTTCGTACATATTTCCAGTGGATATTCTTCTCTGTCAGTTTTTCGTCTGAACTGTCTACAACCCCATTATTCTCTTGAAGCGGAATGGATACTTGGGGAGTTAGTAAGTAAAGGGACGCATCCTCCGGAAAATATATCATCGGGCAGAGTGTTGCAGAGCTCCTACACTTCTGTCTTCTTGCTAATGTAAAAATAATGAACGTTTTACTCGCCCACGCTGTTCTAAAGCGGCAAAGCGCCTTCAGTTTTCAACGTTTTAACTTACAGTGATTAAAGTAGAAACTTAATTTTATTTCGGTAAGGCACGGAATGCAGGAAACGTTTTTGCTCAGACTGGATTGCACAATTCCATTAATATTAAACACGTAGATATAGACCAAAAGGTATTCGTGTTTCCGGTAGGTTATGGATGCCAGCGGTCATTTCGGGAAATTCTATAGGCCTCCCGTATAATGCGTTCTTTCCACGAATGACATCCTCTTTCCTGGCGAGATCTATTATGTCGAAAGGGCGCGTAAATCTTGGAAGTGTCAGCGCCAAATTGTTGATGACTTACCCTAATGTTGGACTGTCACTCATCCCGATCATTGCCTTAATATAGCTCCTTAGAATGAGAGCTACATAAATTACTTACGACTATTCAAGTCGGGAGGTCTTCTGATTTGTTAATGAAGAACGGAGAACCGATTTTCAATAATAATTTTTGAGAAAATTAGCGGGAGGGAAAGTTAGTGTCGTTTTATAATAACTTCAGAAAGTTGAAATTTTCTGGAGTTATATGTGGCAGTAAAATGATAATTTGCACCCGAAGGTAACTTTATGGCCGGCATACTACATTTGCAGTTAAAAGGTGTCTATATTTTTCTCGTCTAAAGGAAACATTCACTCTTGTTGAACATTTGAAATTTGTATCAAAGAAAATGGTCTCCGAAGCTTTGACTAATGATATTTAGTTATTGCGCCATTAGTGTTTCTATAAGTGGTAATCTGTCAAATTTAGCGTGAACAGTTTTCAATAAAGTATAAAGATTTACTACAACCATGTAGAAAAGGCGGATTCAAAAATTCTATAATATAATCAACAGTAGTAGGCAATTTATAGATATTAACGATACAAGTTTGATTATGAGCATCTTAACGAAACGAGTTTGATTGCCAAAACGAGGCGGTGAGCCGAGTTTTGCGGCAATCAAACGAGTTTCGTTGTGTGCCATAAGCAAACGTGTATTGTTCAATATTTTATCTTCATTAATAAACTCTGGTTCAATGTATAAAAAGAGTGCGGTAATATTCATTACCGCACTGAGTGCGGTAATATCTATCCATTACCGCACTGAGTGCGGTAATGAAGCTCTTAACGATACTAAAATTAATTTGGTTAAGAGGCTATAACAGCACGGATGAAGATAAATATATTTAAAAAGATGTATGAATTTTAGTGCTTGCAAATTGGGGAGGTCATTTTAGTTAGTAAATGAACATAGTTTTACCCGAAACGCAATCGTTATTGGGTTACGAAGATGGTAATCTTCTATTATTACTTGTCAAAAATTAGCAAGTTCTTAGCTGTACAGTTTATTTTGTTAACAGAAATGGATTATTGAGCAAGAATAATTACAAAAACTGTTTAAAATGTCCTCTTGTCTACCAAAACATATTCTGGCCTTTATTAAAATTGCGGAAGTTCGTAATTTAAGAACGTTTAAGATCCCCGCACAACTTCAATAGTTAAAAATGAACTGGAACTGCGAGAACTTTCTTTTCAATGTAGACAGCAGCTGTGGATACATCACAATGGCGAATTGCCGGGTATGATGCATTTTTCAACGATCGTTTTCACAACAGTTGGATTGGAACAGGAGATCCAGTTCTTTAGAGACCAAGATCACTTGATCTGAATCTCCTTGATTAGCATCTCTAAGGCCACATGAAGAGTCTAGTTTATGCACCAAATCGAGAATAAAAGATCAACCAATCGACAGAATTAGAATTGCAGTTGCGATCAGAATGTGTATACACGCAGAAAAAGGGCATTTTGAACAATGCTTATATTTATTGTTACTAAATAATCCATTCCTATAAATAAACTGAAACGTATTGCTAATTTGTAATTTTTTGAAAAGTAATAATAAAAGAGTACAATGTCTATAACTCGGTAACGATTGCATTTTGGGTATAATATGATCATAAGACATTTTAGAACTACAATTACCTCTCAACACGTCTTCAATAATATTCAGTTAAAATTTTGCTCTTGGAAACCGATGTGGTAAAGGTACAATGTGCAACCTTCAAGTCGCCCCTTTGCTACTAGTACTAGCACTATTAATTACAAATTATTTGTTACGTGTCAAATGCGTAATTAACATGAAAATTTATTTTGTGTATAATTCATGGGCGTGTAATGACTTCTATATTGGAACACGGTCGTTGTGTAAAAGCAGCGTTAGCGATTGGGTTGATCTGTTTTACCGGCAGCCGTCGCTAGCTCTTACAAGCAATTCCAAGGGTCTCCTTTGTTCTTCTCTGGCAAAAAGTAGCGCGTTTTCGGCAGAATTCCGTAATTGTGTTCAAACTTTTAGCTTTTGGGTTCAGGTATTTTGAAATATTATTTGTGGAAGCTTCGCTGGTAGCGATTTTTGAGCTTTGGGTACTATATGGGACAATTAGTCCGCGTCCTAGAGACGGGTTATTATCACAGAATTTTACACCGTTGTGGCCAATCGCCTGTATTTATAAGGCGAGTGCAATTTTTTCAACTTTAATTATGGCTACGTAATTGCAATGAGCTGACTTTTGTCCGGTATTTTTAACGTGACCTGCGGCGTACAAATTATCAACGATTTCGCTTGCTTGGAAATTTTCCAACAGACTTCACACGGGGGTTGTGGAACTTCTGCGATCTCTTCGACTTCAGAGGGCTCCTCTGTCTCAAGGGAGCCTAGTTCGAGTTTCGGGCTCATCACCTGAGGGATTTGCTAATGGCGTTTGCTGGCGTCGACCTCTTGGTGTCGCAAATTTGGGCCCATTTGGGGGCTATTTGTTTTACCTTCTGCAGCAGCTTGAGTCTCTTAGATAAGTAGTAAAACTTAATGATTTGTGTTAATGATATTTTTATCGCAACCATGGTAAAAGAAACTGTAGCTGTATTTAATATGTAATTGAACATTTTACTGGTTAAATATAATCGTATATTTGTACCGTGCTAATCGTATTATGATAGCTTCAATTTGGGGTGCATCTTTCGAGTAAATAACGCTTAATCAAAAATTGTAATATTTTTCTACTCGTTACTATATGCAGCGTTGTTTAATAAATCCAATGAACATGTTTATTTCATTCACTGTCTGGTTTTGTTACTGCTACCTTCTGCATTTCAGATATTGTGTTATTGCCTACTGTGATTAATGTGAGTTTATACGTTCATAACCCGTCTGACTATATTTGTTGTAATTGAAAACTTGTTGACGCTCATGTTATTTGGTAATTACACCATTTAAAGAACTGCACACCTTCTCCACTGAATTTAGCGGGCGGGCCCGCAAATACACTCTGGTAGCGTTGCAATCAATACTTAGAAGTATTTAAGGAATATCTAGTTAACAAGAATGGCCGCTAACATAAGGCGGTGTTACGCATAATATAAATCACATGTATTGTACATTATCGTTTGTAGTGCAGTAATCCATTGAGGACGCTGCACTTTCGTGTCAATTTTATTTTGCCTTGTACAATTATACCACAGAGCGTTCGCTAGTTTTACTAATTCAAGCAGGTATAATTCTTAGAAATTGTGTTAGAGAAACCATTTTTGCGGTCGCATCTGCAAGCCTGACCCGCTTGACATGTAAAATTATGAATACTATCTTAATAGAATTCTTTGATATTCTATGTATTGTTTTTATTTGTAAGGCGCAGTGCAGTTCTGCGTATTTTGTAGCATTCTCAAAGGCACAGATAAAAGAAGAGATCTAAATCCCGGAACTGAACATAGTAAAATATACATTTTCAGAAATGAGGCATAGTTCAAATCTCGAAATTGAGCATCGTAGATATTTCTCATCGCCAGGAGATTTTACTAGTGAAATTTCCATTATATCATTAGTTTTAACATTAGTTGGCGTCTAAACAATAGTAGAAACATTTATTTGCACATCTCACGTACCTTTCAAGATACAATTAATTTAACTTTCGCGAGCGAACGCCTGTTTTTATTTCAGCTTAATAACTGCCTCTATTTCAGTGAGCTGCTGAGCAACTAGTAAGCTTTTCACATGAAGTTATTGAAAATTTACCGGTAACACACTTATCTGGGAATGTGTGTGCTGGATTTTGACAAAACATGATAAAGTACAATTTTTAAGCAACACCTTTCTACTTTAAAATGAAGTATAAGATCCGCAGAAGTATAGTGTATTAAAATAAGAGTCCTTACAGTAATGAGAAATTGGTTAAACGTAAAAATTAAAAATTTTATGACTATGCTCTGAGACTCTATCTAGAGGGCTAGTAACTTAATAACATGGGATAGTGTAGGTAAACGTACTATTTTTTTCATAATATGTGGATACCTAATTTGAAACATTTGCTACTCATGGTAACATATACATTGCAAGGTTACCTAGTAGTAGAGCTATGAGGTTTTGCTGTATATCGTAAAAGTTCGCTAGGTACCTAAATTACAAGCTGACACGTCTTTGCCGTTCCTGTTATTAAATTATGATGGACGACTCTGAGTTTTCTCTTGATAACATATTCAGGTTTTCAGCTTTAGCCAGGAGGGTAATGTACTGTTATTAGTATGCGAACAGTTATCTGCGGTAATTATGAAAAAGTACTTTGGAAATGTTCCAATCTTTTAATGGCGTTGTACCGTGTCTCAGGCTAGACACACCCGTAAATGTTTTGCCCTCTTCATTACCAACTTTTTTTTAATGTATTAAAATTAAGTTTCGCCAGTCAGTTAGCAAATGAGTAGTTTCCAAATAGGTATATCCATCTTTTTCTGGAATATATCGCAAGAAGAGAAATAGCTTCTTTATTTACTGCACGAATTCAAGTTCACAAAGCAATCCAGATCACGCCTTATCTGAGGTTAGTTTCCCGATCACGAACACGGTTGGAGTTTTGACCAATTTATTTCCAAATAACGAGACAGAGCGCGCCGCCAGGATGATACGTGGATAAATAATGTTTGCACGGCGTATTGATTAGCCAACGCTTTCCGTGTCTGCGAAATTGATTACCTAAGAAATTACAGGGCTTTTTATGATTTATTTGGCTCGTCGATGTCATCTCCATGTCATCAAATTCCGCTAATGCGTAGCAATAATTTTGTCCGGTGGATAACGTATTATAAATCATGCCTTTGTGGCACTGTTAAAGGCACCAAGTGAATGAAAAAGGGCGTGTGGCAGCTGGGGGTGGATCGAAATAACTAAATTAGGCTTAAAATTTATTACTTTCGTTGCTGATAATGAGGGAGTGAAATTTACAAGATTATAAAACTGATAGAAAAAAAATATTATGATATTATTCGACATTTCATTTAACATAGGTTGTGTGTATTTAAAATCATATTTAATATTGATAGCATGGCAGATATCGTCAATATCAACGTCAGTGCACTAAGACTTGATAATCCACCTAAATACACCATATTAAAGCACTGCTTTTAGTATTTTAACAGCGACTTTAAGACATCAAAGTAGATACAATCATTTAATGCATCTGTTAGAATATCTTTAACTCCTTATATACATAGTTGATATCCTTAACAAAAAAATAAAAACAAGTTGCATAAGAAATGGCAGAGTACGTTTGCCTGACACTAAGACGCTACTAAACAATTTTACAAATAGAATGTGGAGAAATATAGAGAATCATAAACTGCAGAAAGTATCTACATAGTTTATAAATCAACGACCCAAAGCTTCCGAAAACTGATTACTGGAATGTTTTATAGCTCCGCGTTGGGGTGCCAAATTTGTTATGGTCTTTACTAGGTAGAATACAAATTTGGTTACACCAATTGTTTAGAAACCAAAACATGATTTTTCAAGTTTTATAATTAATTATGCGTATATTTCGTAAACAACGGTTGCAGATAGAGTTACGTTGGAAATTCATGACAAGGAGTCAGCACTTCTTGACAGAAGCAACTAGCTCAAAAATGCCGGAAAGTGGGTAGTGGGCGTAAATTCGATAAGTAGGACAAGCAACGATGAGTAAATCAATAAGGGCGCCAGGTTCACCAACTTACCAAGTTAGGCTCAGTTGAACCACTCGGAGCGAGTGAGCTACGACGAAACAGAACACAATAAATAACGAATACCCAAAGAACACGCAAAGAAGAACATCGTATTTTCAATACTATCCAACTAGAGAACGATAAACTTACTGATGAATTAAAGTTTAATC
>CALNHX010011416.1:0-32304 GCA_940337035.1 Agriotes lineatus
ATTGCATTTAAAATATATATCGTGTTTCGTCTAAGTACACAAACAGATAATTTTCACTAATAATCTCATAGAGCATTAATATTTCCGGAAATTTTTTGAGTGCGTTCCAACAACGTCGTATTAATTTGCCCGAGCGGGACGCGAGGGCAAATTAGGATGTTGTTGGAATGCACGAATAATAATTTCCGGATATGAATTAATGCTCGAATACAGATTCGGTAAGAAAATCGTAACGACACAAACCCTAAAAAGAAGTAATGTCTACCTAAAAAATTTCCAAGAAATTTTGTTGTTGTCTTGGTTATGGCTAGTGAACTAATTTTTCTATTGGTCATTAATGAGTGTCGTACGATTTTCACTAGAATTTTGAAACTACAGAAATTTTCTTAAAAACTGTACATTTGAAATTTTGACGTGTTTTTGTTCACAAAGAATTTTTCTATTATTTACAATTTTGTATTTAAACCCCATTGATTTTAATATTCTATATAAAGTTCTTCTGCCACCCATAAATTCTAACATATTTTTTGCTGTTTCCAGCAGAGTGTCTAAAGTAAAGAATTCGTTTTTTTGCTTAGTGCACGAATAAATTCAGTTAAATTTCTTTTAACAAAATGATTCCATTTTTCTGGTTTTCCTCTTGTTGTAGTTTTAGTACCTTCCAGACTTCCAGGTTTTTAGTAATTATAAAATAAATAACAAATCTTCCTACCCATAAATAAATAATTTTTACGAAAATTCTTTTATGGATGTGAATTCAGTGTACTCACGTTGAAAATATACATCAATCTATTAACAATTAGGGGTATCTCGTCTGAAAGGTGTGTAGCATTTCAACACACTGCGTTTCGTCTCCAAAGACACAACGTTGAGCATGCTGTTTATTACATTTTTCACAATGATCACTTACTTTATCACTTTATTTTTCAGAGATTAGGAAAGTGTCATAATGACATTTATTGACATGTTTTTTTTACTTTTTGTTTTAGTAGCATTGGCAACACGGCATTTCAAATGTAGTTAGAAAAATTTTGCCACCACAAAGAAATGAAATATAGCTACTGATTTTCTTAGTACTGCAATTTAAGAAAACAAAAGCATGGCAACCTATCGTTTTTTAAAGATGGAATAGATTATATAGGAGATATGGAAAATGGACCCCCCCCCCATTGAACCTCGATCTCTTAATGGTGAAAACCAAGATTGGTTATGGTCTTTCGTTTGCGAGTTATAAACAAAAGTTCGATTTTTCGACTTTTCTAGAGTAATTCTTACGCCATCCAGGCACGTTTTTAATAAGAATCTCGTGGCGTAGTCAGCTTTTCAAAAAAAGTTTCTAGATTCGAGTTACAACATAGAGCTGTATTTTTTATGTGGAACTAGTAGTTGGTTGTGGCATTATGAAAAAGAGGATTTTCCCATTTTTAGTGATGTATGTCATATGGGATCGATTTATTCATCTTCAGTACTTTATACTACTTTTTTGGACATTTCGCAGGAATTCGACAAGGTATGGCACGAAGGCCTCTACTACAAATCAAACCGGTCTTACCTCACCCGTATACCACACTGCTAAAATCATACCTCACCGATCGAATATTTCAGGTAAAATTACCTAATGCAAAATCAGAACTTACCTCCATAAAAGCGGAAGTACCCCAGGGCAGTGTCCTCGGCCCAGTGTTCTACCTGCTATACACAGCAGATTTGACAACGAACGCGAAAACAGTCACATCTACTTTTGCGGATGACACGGCTATTCTGGCATCTCACGACAACCCGATGGAAGCATCACAGTCTCTACAAGAACACCTTAACGAAGTGCAAAGCTGGTAAAAAAATGGCGAATTCGAGCTAATGAAAACAAGTCAACACACATAACCTTTACAAATAGAAGAGAAACATGCCCTCAAGTTACTTTAAACAACAGGACCCTGCCGCAAGCCGATTCTGTGAGGTATCTCGGAATGCACATCGACAGACGTTTGAACTGGCGTACACACATATGGAACAAAAGAAAGCAATTAAACCACCAGCTAAGTAAAATGTACTGGCTAATGGGTAAAAAAACAAAACTGTCCATGGAAAATAAAGTTCTTATATACAACACAGTCTTAAAGCCGGTTTGGATGTACGGCATCGAACTCTGGGGTACAGCGAGTACCTCCAACATAGAGATCCTCCAAAGATTTCAATCGAAAGTCCTTAGAATAATCACAGAAGCCCCATGGTACGTACGAAACTCGGTCATCCATCGAGACCTCAACATAGCCTACATTAAAGAAGTGATCCAAACCAATAGTTCAAGATACTTAAAAAAGTTGGAGACACACCCAAATACCTTGGCTATCAACCTGCTAGACAACAGTGACACCCGATGTAGACTGAAGAGAGTCACAAATACATGCAAGCAAATACATAAAACAATGGCTCACTGTTCATGAGAAAATATATTAATTAAATGCTTAAAGATCAGTTAATAGCGCAATACAAGGTTCACCAACGCGAAGTATGGAATAGTTCGAGCGCACCAATAAGTTGAACCCGAAGTTGTCGTTTCTTTATAGTGCCTCAATGCATGGGAACGCAATCTGCCGAGTTAGCATATGACGTAATGCGCAGCCGGTCCTTCCCCGTTATCGGGCAGCGAGCACCTTGCCAGCAGTTGCGTCATTATTTATTACAATTGCTGACTGCATTCTTATTTCGTTGCAGGGTTACAAGCAGGAACTAACCTGGTATACGTCCAGCGAAGAACGGTGACCACGTTGGATGACTGCTTATGTCGCAATCGCCGCTTCTAGCGATGTCGGACTGGAACACTACAGTCTTGCTTCTGGGCTGTTTTACTTGAACAGCTTGCATCTTGAACTCGGCTAAGGATGCCCTTCTTATGCGGTTTGCACGCACAAAACTTCAACGACCCCTTTAAAGGTCGACCCGCCCTTTTTATTAACTTGGGAGCGCCCCAGGTGATCTACGAGGTTCACTCACTTGAGCGCGAATCAGTTGATTCGCCGAGTTCGCCTATTTCGACGCGAATGCCTTCCCTTGCAGCTCTCAGCGTGGTTTACATTCCGCGGCTTCTTGTTCTCCGAATTAGCTTGCATTGTTAGCACTTTTTCTCACGTAGCGCTAGTGCGTTACACTCGAAAACTCCATATTTAGCGGTTACGTGCACAGCATTTCTTACTTATAATGCGATTCTACGTAAATAGAACATAATAACCCATACTGTCAGGCTTTATTACTAATTGGATATATAATCGAAGGTATGGAGTAGGTAAATACAGGTGGCACGAATTGGCCCGTTTCAATCTGGAAGCTCCATCAAACCCTATCTACAACTTGGACTGTTTAAAAAATAATCACGCCGAATTACATTCGTGGTAATAATTTTTTTAATAATTTTAGCTAGATTCACGAATCTTCGTGCACTCGTTAGATTTCTTAATAGCAACAAAGATTCGTGAATATAGTTAAAATTATCACCACTTATGTAATTACCGTTGAATATTCGATGTAAATAATATTTCTGATATGTATAGACCATTCAGAAAACGTATATCAACTACTGTAATGTTGGTTGCATAACCCTGTTCATTTTCAATGATTCTTTGTGTACTATGTCCCCTTATGTTCGCACTAGTTCCCATCAATCTGTATACATGCATACAGAATCTGTCCTCTTCTAACTTAAGGTTGTATGGGTGTTAGAGCAGAATGTTTTCCAAGTCTTTCGGTCCCGTCCCATCATTTATATTTGCATCCAGTCTATGTTCATTTTCCGCAGTGCTTTCCCTATCTCACTGTTCCAGGTTCTTCCAGGTCTCCCTTTTTACCTTAAAAGTATATATTATAAATATAACATAATAACAAGAAGAAAAAAATAATATCTTGCAACAACAAACATTTGTTATATTTTTGATATATAAATGTGCTTAAATATAGGTATACTCTATTTACTCCATTTCTTATTCTGAAGAGGCTTTGAACATGAATATTTTTACCAGTGTACTAGATATTTAGTTGTAAAAAGTTACTAATGACATTGACATTTTATAACTTGTTACAAGTTAGTATGTTCAACAATTATTTTCATCTAGTATGGCTATGGAATAGTTCCTAATTTATAAATGCAACTTAAAAATCAAATGTCAAGTTTGACATTTAAATATAAATGTAGTAGCATTCATAAATAAGGAAGTATTCCATAGCCATACTAGATGGAAATAATTTTTGATCATACTTTACTTCAGTTATAGAAAATCTATATTAGCATCTTGTTGAACTGGAGAGATCAATTGTGTTATTTTCAACAATTTTCTCCTGATGAACGAAGAATGGTTAACTGTCAAATTTTGCTTTGATGTTCGTAATTCGTTTGTTGGTAAAAACGCTATTTAAAAAATGCACATATATAGGGTATAACACAATTATCAACAGCAATATCTCAAGCGCATTAAAATAGCTGATTAAATGTCGACGTTTTCTGTCAAAACGTTTTGCTGAGAAATTTACGAGATATATTTCTTCAGAGAAAAACAGTTTGACAGAAAATCGTCAAAATTTTATAGCGGTTAAACATTTGTCAGAATTTAATCGCTCCTGAATAATTTTGACATCGTTATCAAAGGTGCTTATCGATTGAATTTTATCTATTCATTCAGGAAATAGTCATGCCGAATATCCCGCGTGCATTAGTTTACATTCGTACTAATTGAATCTTACTCTTAGCTTATCGGGCGTTCTCTGTTGGGATTTGGTGTGTCATCTGCTCTATTTTGCGAATTTGTTGTGTTGTAATCGCCAGTTGGTATTTATTGCAGATAGCAGTTTTTTAGGGTAAGTCCGGTTGTGAATAATTGTAGTCCAATTGTCCTTATGCAATTTTTATCGCATTTTCAGATGCCCTTTGATAAGTGTGCATCTTCCGATTATGCTACCTAGAACTTGGGAGAGGACGTTTAGCCGACTTACACCAAAAGTAAGTTTTTTAAAGGAACTTGTTTCAGGGATTATTTTTCAAATGTTTACTTTAATGTAAGTTGAGATTACCATATTACCAAGAACATTTGCAATTTAGATTCGCGAGTTATTGAAAAATTAAGTTGGTGGTTCTCGTATTTGGTTTTGACAATTTTAACGTTAACTTACTCCCTTCTACGGAGTAAAGTAGCTGGCCCGGTGAACGTTATTGACTGTGGGACTGTTCTGTGTATTCACAGCTTGCTATCGGGCTTACATCGAAGGGTTGTAATATTATCGTTTATTTAAATGTATTCTATTGCTATTGCGTATTAGAGCGTTCAGCAGTCACAAGTCCTAACTTCATTTCCTTATACCGCACTTCAGCAAAAGGCGTACACCAACCCGGACTAGCTGGAACCCTATCGGCGATTGCTGTTATGGCCAATGATCAAGCAAAGCTTCTTAAGGTTAATAATTGAAGCAACATATAAGAAGCCCCAATCGTCAACCACAACAAAAAATAGTCGAACTCATAGTGTAAATAAAATTCGCTCACCGTGTACGGCTTCTGACTTGCACTAACCTATACTCTAAAAAATGAGCATTGCGTGAACTACATTTGCATACATTCGATTATTTTATTATAAATACAACGAAAATTGCAGATTGATCCAGTAATATGATTCAGAATGCGACATTTGCGTAAAAGTGGATTGCAATATCATAATTCTATATACAGATTGCCTAAAATGGCATTTTGTGCGCTATTTCCGCGAAAACGAACGGAAACTACGCTTCTGGCCAAAAAGGCATACAACTAAATGGGCCACAACAAGTAGCGTTAGAAGTTGAAAATAATATAACAATCTGGTTATTTGGTTTGTGTCGTTGGGTTCGTTAATTGGTTGGTCTTGCTGGAAGTCCATGGCCTTATCTCTATCATCCCCATTTGCGTAATCATGTCTATTTAATAATTCTTTAAAATGGTTTTGCCATTTTTCCATAATATTTGACCGTCTAACAAAATATTCCCGTTTTTATCTTTGTGATCGAAGCGATAAGCAAAGTCTGACTATTGGTTAACCCAAATTCACATATATTGTAACGGTTCACTGCCCATAGCAATTCTGATTGCCTAATTAACTAAATGAATAAGGTCAACATGAGCACAGAATTAAATATTTTATTTATTGCAAGATAATTATTACTTTACATTCATAAGTTGCACTTGCTGTGAGCAGCAATAACTAATAAAATTTGAAGAATAAAAGTTAGCATGAAATAAAGCAGGTTTCAGAAGGGTTACATTCAGAGTTTCAGATATGATAAATGTTCGGAAGGGCTAATGCAATTTAATTTGTAACTGACTGATTTGAGCTTATTATTGTCAGACATAATGTGAATAAACTGATCCAGAATGATTTTTAAGTACAGAAACATATGAGCGTTATGTATTAAAAGTGTATAAGCCAGCAAAAGGCAAATTAGCTGAAAGGTAAACGAAACAGTGCTAGCAAAATAATGATTGCAAAGAGCAATGAAAATGGAACCGATTGAAAGACTATTATTGAGACGTTAAATGAATTCCACGTGTACCAGTGCATTATAAACAAAGGTGATTTAAAAGCAGAGCAAAGTGTTGTGACTTTATTCCAAGAAAAAGACAATTTTAGTAGTTAGGTAAAGACATGACACCAAAACTGTAGTCCATAAGGTTAAACATGTTATCAATCTTAATTTCCTTTATAAAAATTGAAAATCTAGTTGCTAAGTGACCTGACTGTCATTTTTATTACTAACAAAACAAGCTTGCAAAATTTGTGTTGGGGCGAGATAGAGCTCCTCAATTTATCATATAAAATTATAAATAAAAACGTTCTTAGTTACAACAATTGTGTTTAAAGTTATTCACCAGTGTCCAGGGCATCTGCGGGTATAGTGTGGCAGGTGTTAAAAGTGCCAAGTGAAGCAGTTTAGCCACAGAAACACTTGCGAGTAACTTCGAGGGGGCAATTCCAGAAGTAAACAGCATTGTCGAGCAAAACTAGTGCCTTCTACTTGTAGGGAGGACCTTCAGAGACCAGTACGTGCAGAAATTCCCACCAAAAAGCAATTCCCAAGTCCATAATTCCCGTGGCGTCGTTGGGGAGCGTGTTCAGCGTCCGAAAGGTCTCAGATAAAGGTAGGACTTCGCAGGAAGCCTTTGCTGCAGCGCTCTAATTTGCGGGGAGCGTCAAGATTGGACTGTCTACTAGGTGTAGCGCCAAGTTCCAGTGGTCCAGGACCGTCCAGCTTCCAGAAATTTAGGTAGGAAATGCCGGATGATGCGGCATTTTTTAAGTTTTGGTCGGATATAAAATTAAAAAGCGATCACGCGTTGGTTGCTATGTCACCCTAGAAACAAGACGAGTTAGCTGTTGCTACGTCACAGTATTAATATTTACCTGACGCGTCTATGCCATTTTGGTGTTTTAAATTCGATTTAACGCTGTGTTTGCACTAGCAGATCAATGTGTTTACTGAGTCAAATTTAGAGGTTAGCTATACGTCAGATGGAAATTGTGCATTTGCCCGAAATATTTGAGAGTATTTGACATACAACAAGTTATTTGTTATACTAAATTTTTCTTAATTTTACGAATCTACTCCTGAACCAAGTTTGTCTCATTTTCTACGGAGCTAAGCTCGAATTTATTGTGGATAGATGAAATAAGAAAAAGGCAATAAACCATTTATTTGTCGTAATAATTTTTGCACTCTTTTAATTTGCCCAGAGTTTGACAGGCAGATTCGTAATTGAATCTAATACAATTTATAACGTGTAGTTTCCCTTGCCGCCATTAATTATTTTATTTAAAAACTATTATATACTATATATAAGTGAGTCAGGGTTCAGGGACTATTACAATATGTCTCTCTCATTCCGTCGCAAACTAAACTCTGTTAGTTCCAAGTTCAGAGCTGGTTTGTTATAATGGGCTTTAATTAGTGACATATAGATTGTTGTATTAGACCTGGTTATGTAGATTATCTGGTTAATTTGAAATTATGAAAATATGTGCATCGTTGATATTAAAAAAAAATGTAGTGTATAAGGACAAATGAAATTGAAGGCTTCAGATGGTTGTTCGAAACATCGCAAACGTTCTTTTGAGCATCTTCTAGGCATATAAATTATATTAAGAAAGCTTCCAGAGATTGTAAGAAAGAATGCAACTAAAGAGCTGACTAAATTTTCAATAGGTATTTTTCAGATATCGGAAAAAAGTTAAACGACTTCTATAAAGATAAACAAGTTCCTTATGCATATACTCGAAAAACGGTCAGCCTGTATGTTTGATGAAAAACGTACATCCTATACGGACGTTTTTCGTTACTAAAGACTATTTTATTTGTTAACTCTCCTGTTGTCAAGACTCGATAATAGAAGAAAATCAGTTCTTTGACAACTCCACATTAAACCTCATTCTACTAATGACATCTTTTGAGTACAAAACTAGACAAAAAACATGAGATTTTTCGTAATGTTGGCTAGAGCACCAGAGTGCATGCCCGCGACCGGCGACAGGAACGGACGCGAAAATGTATCCTTCTGCAGGACGTCAAACGGCGGCCGCCGTCTAGGAAATCTAGGACCTAATTCCATTAATAAAGCGCAGTGCCTGGAGTGAAGTGGGTTAATGGTTAATAGCAATGGCAGCGGGAATAACATGGCCACCGTCAATCACGTCCTGCACGAGTTGCTCTTGCAATGTAACGTTACTCGATAATGAAAGAGATGTGCAATTCGCAGCATCCGACATCCGCTATTTGCACGTGACGGGGCTTTGTATGTCGCGCTCGTTGCAATCGTTCCGGCTACGGCAATTCCGTAAACGGCTGCGGCTTAACTCGACTCTGGTATAATGATTCAATAATTGGCCGCGTTTTATTATAATTCAGAGTTTAGCGTGATCTTATAGTTGTGAAGCTCGCTGATGGCCGTCGCTTAAGTTTGTGAAGTGCGAAAAATTCGGAAACGCTCGCTTTCTTGTCTATTTTTGGGGCCTACCCATTGATAAATTCCCTTTGAACTAGAACAACGAAACTCGTTCACCTTAAGAGATACGATATCCGTTAAAATTGTACAGTCTTGCTAGCCTATATTAAAAAAAATTTTTTTTGTTCGACTTTATTTAATTTTTCATGTGTATGAAAAATACTGAAAATTAATTTGGTATATACTTAAGTTTCTTAAAGCAATTTTTCCTTAAATTGTAAGATACTTAAAAACTTGGTTTTTCTTCAAATGCCAGTAAAATGGGACATCACACTGCTGGGTTGATAATTTCTAACTTGGCGGCATCTGCTACTTTAAGCGGGGTATACTGATCAGTTTCTAAATCTGACATATTAAAAGCTGCAACGAACAAATGAGATTTACTCAAGAAACTTGTACATAATTTGAAAAATATACTTACAAATTCTCTCCAAATGAAAACGGGTTGACAGACGAATAATTATAGATTTCTTTTTGAATTTTGTTCATAACGTTGTTTATAGTGAAGTCATAATAACACTCTCCAAAGCAAGCTACGTTTATCAGTCGACCCAATAGTCTCCCTTAAAATAATTCTTAGTTTTTTTAACATTTATTAAATAATTTGTTAGTAACATTTGAAGGAAAAATACTATTGTAACGTTTCGACATTTCGAATTCAATTTTAGTTCTGGCATAATATCGTGAAACACAATAAATACAGGTCACCTGGTTTTCACTGGCAGTGTATTAAGCCGTGAAGATCGTGGTGGTTCCCTGGTACGCAAATCTGGGACTCCAGGAATAACGTAAACGTGAAATGTAACCTCCTGTAAGAGTCTGTCGATTGCCTGCGAATTCTTTGCAGACCCGCTAGAATGCGGTGGAAGATTCCGGGCCCGGCCGGTGAAGTGCAATACTCCTTTGGAGATTGTTCCGATAATTACCTTCAGGTCTCCCAAGAGTCGGAGTACAAGGAGTATGTTAGTATTTATGCTTCAAGTGTAGGTATAAACACTTCGGTGAAGTTTTTAATTGCGCAAGAATTTGTCCTTGGGAACAGGGATATAGGGGTCAGTTTAATCTGTTCACCCTATGAGACAATTCAGCTGTCACAATAGGGCTAAGCCTGGAGGATTCTATTTCATGAGACAGTTCAGCTGTCACGATAGAAATTAAACTAGGGGTGGCTTTGCTTCACGAGAAAGCTAGGCGCGGAAGGTTAGCTCTTGGTGAAACAGTTTAGCTATTACGACCAAAGGTCGGTCAGATAAAGGGTTGTAGGTTTATTCCGTGAGACAGTTCAACGGTCATGACGGATTAGCTCTTGGTAAGACAGTTCATCTGTAACCATCATAAGCTCGGTCAGGTAAAGAGTTTCAGGAAGAGGAGTGTTCTGGAGAATTGGCCTCAAGTCTTAGGGTTCAGGCAGGACTCGGGAGCGGAAAGCTCTTCCAGCACCTGCTGGCCAGGATCGGCGACTCAAGTGATTTGAATTGGTTGTGAAGTCTTCTTTTATACTCTTCGGTCCGCGTTATAGATGCAGTCGCTCTAGGTACAATTAAGTGGGGGTCGGCGCCGTGCTTGCTTCTCCGCGACTTCGCGCATAGCGGGTGCCTGCTTTGTTACCACCAGCCAGAGCGTTGGTTAGATGTAACGCCCGATTGTTCCTAAATGAGAGGTGTACAAACTAAATACATTATTTGATGTACAACTTATAATTTGCTGCAGACGCTGGCGTTACACTATCTATTATTCGGACTAAAAGTATCTCTATATGGCTCGGCTGTGCCGTCGAGCCACGCCACATAAAGTATAACTTTTTCCCCAAATAACATAATGTACTGTTAACGTTTAGAACGGTTGGAAATTACCAAGTTCACTTTTTCTTATTAATTTCACCTTACATTTTGATAACACATTTTTCTTATTTAAGGAATGGGATTCATAAATTTAAATTATTGTGTTTTCGACTTATTGCAATATTTTTACTTAAATTTAGATGTATGTCACTTTAAGTGGTTAAATGTATCGGTTGCAATTTGTTTCAGAAGCATTCTTATTATGACACTGTCTGAGATGTCACTGATGTCTGAATGTAAGTAAAGCTGCCGAACCTGGAGATACTCTCACAGCAATCGTACACAACCTTGTACTCATAGTAAAAGAGTGGTTGCGATAACATTTTAACAAAATTGTTAAAACAGGTCTCACTCCTACAATATGGAAGCATGCAAAAAAGCAGAGATTAATCGTTCCATTACCTCTCCATATTACTACTAGAACGAATACTAGTCCAACGTTCCAGCAAAACATCGTCAGGTTCCAGCGTTTTTGCCACGAGGCGACCTTCTTCGTAGGTCAGTTTTGTCCCAAGTCAGGTGATAGTTTTTTCAACAGCATCAAGTGAATCTTTGAGAGATGGGCTATACAAATCTTGTCGCTTCAGCTGTAGATTTGTTTTACATTCATGTCAGTGTTGTTAAACAATTGTATTACGTTCTACTTACTTTTTACTGTATACATTCTCTTTGTGCTCTTTCAGTAACTCCTGCATGTTTATTATTTAAGATTGAAAGTGATACTGTTTCTATGAGTGCGCGCCTAGAAACCACCAGTTTTAGGTTTTCCCCAGAATGGAAGGTTAAATGCATTTTTAATATGTCAGCTAGATTACAACCAGTCTAACAGAATTCATTCGTTATGAAAATCTTTCTTCTGTAGCAATAGGTTGGTAGCGGGCCATATTCGGCTGTTCTCTGCTTATTTTACCTGCATTTCTGTATGCTAAGGAGAACATTTCAATAGTTTCATTGTGTTTGCCTGAATTCTTTACCACAATATGCAGCTGCATTCATAAGCAAATGAAACACCAAGCAGGTGAAGGCAAAGCGAGTTATTGCAGCGATTAACACTCCAACTTCCTCAGGACGCCTTTGGACGTCCTCTTCTGAGTTGAAAAAAGTCGCACCCATCTTTAGGCTAGAGCAGTCGACTCAATGGCACCTGACAAGCCATTAATAAGTTTCTTTTATGTCTCTACCGAATTGCCGTTTAGGCAGAGATACATACGTTTTCAGAGTAAAACGCCTTCCCTGTACCACATTTTTGGCTTATTATCTGCCATAAATACTTCTCAAAGTGTAACACTGTATGGGCAGCTAGTCATCACACATCTCTGACGGACGCACTACTAAATCACGCCGTGCGAATAGTGCACGGGACGCTCAAACATACTAATATCGAATGGTTTCAAGTCCCATCAAACATATCAACAGTGAGTCAATGCAACAAAAACCTTAGTAAGCCTGGACTGTTAATTCACAATTATCATTTGGAAACCATAAGATTTAAGATGTAGAATATAGACTACGGTCTACGGTATAAACGGAAAGGCTCATCGAACTTTCATGCCTGCTCAGTAGAAACACATATCCCTACGTAAACTCGAATTGGAGATATGTTTTTGTATGATTATTTATGCTTTTTAGGATATTGTGACTATAGTTATTGTGTTATATATTCACCGATTGTTTGTTCGTATGTTTAAGATTAATTTTATATACAGGGTGTTTGTGGATCGCTAGACAGTCTGTAACTTCATTAATAATAGAGATATCGGAAAAACTTTTGTTATTTTAAATCCCAGTATACAACCTACAAATGACCTAAACCAATTTAAGCCATGGTCTCCTATTTTTACGTAGTGATACACGACTTTGGATTCTTAAATGGAACATTCTGAATATTTTTAGATATTTGAAATTAGTGCAAAAATGCCTTATGGTAGGATGCTTAAACTAACATTTTCGAACTCGTTATTTTTTAAAATTAAAAATTTTGTGTACCGAACGTAGGCAATGACATGTACAATCACTAACAATAGTGTAAGATTGGAAGACAAAAGCGCAATAGTGCGTCAACATAATGATCTCTTATAACAATAGTTTAATTGGTACAAAAATAACTATTTAGTTTTACTTTTACCCTGCAAAATAATCTTTAACTTGTTACATATCAAAATAATAAGCAAAGTCTCGACTTTCTGATGTCGTACAAAGAAGGAGTATAGCAAAGCAAATAATTAAATTGTCAGCTGATTTTTCATTCGAACAAGAAGACACTACTGGGCCAATAACGGTTGTAATTGTGTAAAATAACATCTGAGCAAATGAAAACGAAATCAACCTTGGCTTTGAAAAAAATTAAGTCATGTGCTGTATTATTTCTGATGTTTTTAATTTAAATATGACAGTTATTATAATAGTGGAAGTGTCAAGTTGATTAAATTATAAAATTTTAAGTTACACATTTTTAATCAAGAACAAAAAGTTTTTAAAATCGAAATGATTATTGTAGCAGATGTAATATTGTTTGAAGTGTTGGTTTTTATCTTAATTTTCAAATACAATTTTGACATGACAGTCGGTGTCAGTTATGTAATGGTTTAGGTTATGTATCTGTATTTTATTCTAGAATATCAACATAGTGTGAAGTAATAATCGACATATATGTTTCAATTTTCAAAGCCAAGCTTGATTCCATTTTTGTTTGCTCACATTATTTGCATGTAAAATGTGGTTCTTCTGAATTTATTATTTTTTTACGTTTATATAACAGCCAGGTATATATTGTAAATTACGGACTTGCCGAGCTAATTTTTTCAGAAGAACGAATTCACACAAAACTTTTTTGGCGAAAACTTAGCATATGAAGATTTCTAACAAAGAGAGGTTACTAATTCTGGATTGCAAGAAAAACTACATTACCGGGACCTTGCGGCTACTCGGCCGTCGTCACAACAGCGTGTAAACTTGCTGATTAACTGTTTGCTCATCATTAATTTATTAACTTTGCCAGAGTTTGATTCCAGTGTAAGCACTGAGAACAGAACTTCGTTGTGCAGGCACTCGCCAAAAGAAATAAGAGAACAAACTGTATATGTATTTCAAAGTTGTAAACAGCCAAACTCTGATAAGGGGTTGATGTGTTTCTTGTATCTACTTGATATTCTAAATGAACATTTTAAGTTTAAATATAATAGGGTATATAATATAGTAGGATTTTGCTTTATTATCATTGATAAATAATTATGCTTGGAAAATCAGTAAATGGTTTTACTCGGAACTTCCCTCGACAGGCACATTTTTGAAACTAAAAATATTGAAAATGTCAAAAGAATAAAAAAACGTGTTCACTCTTTATATTTTAGGTCCAAAATAAGCCTATTTTCGTCAAGGGTAAAAGCCTGAGCTATATGTAAAACACTACTTTTATTTAGCTAATAGTTCGTGAGTTAAGGCAAAAATAGACAATATATTATTTTTCAAGGTGTTCTCCATGTATATATTTGACAGGAAGTATGGTTGGTTTCGTACTAGGTAGACATCTAATCTGTATGCAGGATATCGCCTTCCTACAACAAATAGTTTTTGAGTTATACCGCCAACAGACGAAGAGACAGACAGACGGAATTGAGAACACATGTTTCTCGTCATCTAGGGACCCCGAAATGTGAAGATCTGAAGAAATCTCGATAGATATTTTTTTTTACTATACTTCGCCTTAGACGAGGTGAGTAAAAGGTATTGTTGTAGTTTGTGTTTCTTTCCTGCCTTGGAAGCACATATTTTTTTCTCACTTCAGATATCAGTAATTTGCTAATATATAGAATTTCGCAATTTTAAATCACGTTTTACATTATTTTATTTTTACTTTTTTCTTCTAAAAGAGAAGGAAGTATTGTAATCGCGAAAAAATCACTTTCCAAGATTTCTTCAAATATCCACGTTTGAGAGTCCTAGATCACGAAAAACAGGTTTTTTTCAGTTTCGTCTGTCTGTCCATCTAGCTGTCTGTCTGTCTGTCTGTATGTTTGTCTGTCTGTCCGTTGCCGGTATAAATCAAACACTATTTGATAGAAGATGATATTTTGCATACGGATTATATGCCTTCTTGGCATAAAACTGAAAAAAAAATCGGTAAATTATATACAGAGTGAGCACCTTAAAAAATTAAAGTCTGCTTATTTTTACTTTAACTCAGGAACTATTACCTAAATGAATGTGATAGTAGACTTAAAACAATAAAATTTTGTTTATTTTTGCTGAGAAATAGATAAAAGTAATAACTTGCACATAGCTCAGGCTTTACCTTTGACGAAAATGGGACCCAACATATACAGCGTAAATGTTGTTGGAAACAAAAAGGGGTAATAAATACGTACGTTGGAACTGAAGCGCAGAGATGTGAAGGGTGCTGCAGGGCCGTACGTGACTACGGTCTCGCTACTTCCAAGGATTGAAGTTGCATTCACAGGCGCTGAAGTTCGATTCCCACTGCCGGTAATGTTTTTCCATTAAAAGAGCTTTTTAAAAATATGAAAACATACAAGGCGTTCCATTTAAAAGAAATCAGAAATTTGCAAATGTTGCGCACCATGCACACCCATAGCCACTATTTTATTCTCTAAAGGTAATTTACGAGTTCTGTTACTTACAGCAGCAGCCTAAATTTCACCATTTTTCTTAAATAAAATCGTTAGTATCTTCAAAACAGTTGGCGTTAGATCCATATAAGTTGTTATCAAAATGATTAGTATTTCAATGCAAAACTTTTAACCTACCTAAAGATAAAGCACTCCATTTAAAAAAGTAAGTTTGATTTGTCATTTTTTTTTAGCCACCCTGTACAATCAAAACTATTTTGGTAATGTGTACTACCTTCGTACCTTAGTATGAACGGTTTCATTTGATAACAAATGCACATTGTCAAAACTAGTCAGCGCCGATCGGCACTGGCAGTCGGAAAGCGGGCAGCCTGCTTTCTTTCTGAATATACCCTTAGGCTGTAACTAGCTCACGCTATCTTTTGTTTTGTGTGCAGGTGTGCACGGCGTGTTTTATTAGAAGCACGCTACGTTCTTTCTCTTTTGTTAGCGGCTTCCGTACCGATTGTAAGTAGTATTTTGGTATGTTTTTTTGCCCTAAGTTGGGGCTTGTTTATAGTTGTTGCATTGAGTTAACAATTGCTCTGTGGCCCACTAGTGTAATTGCGGATTTTTTAATTGGGTTACTTCAATAAATATTATGGCATTCCACCCATCGTACTTGATTACGTAGCGTATCGAGCTATAAGCCGCGAGCTTAAAGTATGCGTTGTGCTTTCGTACACCATTGCAATTAAGCACACATGTTACAAGTTATAGAGCCTACCCGGGAGTCGCCAAAATTGAGCTGCTAGATTTTGTAGCTGATTTCTGGAAGCTTTTGCCGAAGTTCTTTTTCATATCTCAGAGCTCCTTTTTGGTAGCTGAGTGTTTTCCGTCTATGCTGCTTGTTTCCCGATGCAGTCTTGCATCATTCTGAGATTATTTACGCACATCGTCCAAGATAAACACAATTTAAACAGAAAGAAATAAATTATGAGTGAATGCACCAGGATTTTTTGGAAACAGATATAATCTGGTTGCCTGAATTATGAAAAATAATGAGAAAAATACAATTTGATAGAAAGCCATATTGGTTATATTAGTAAACTTACAGTTAATACTCAACCCATTTTCCCAAAAAAATTTTATTCTATGCAAAAAACTTAACCCAAATCTCAAAATTTCTGTATTATTCTCGATTGAGAAACTTAATAATTGAGAAATAATAAATAGCTACCACAAGTTTAAATTTTAGTAATCTGTTTCTTGGCATACAGAACTAGATTGCAACTGTTTTCAAAATAATATGATGCCGTGACCGATATTTAATTTTTTCTGTTTAAATCGTAAAAATTATCAAAAATTGCAAAATATTCACCTTTGATCATTATAGCAATTTTAATTTTGTTTGACCTGGCAATGAAATAGTTACTGTTTGATTTGTATCGTAGCCCCCGTGTTTCATCTATTAGTAGTCAATCGATTATAACCAATATTATGTTAAAAAAAAGACTTGCACTAGTTTGGAGTGTCATGCCAAATATTATCCACATAAATCCAAGTATTCTATTATTCCAAGCAACATTCATAAGTGACTTGAAAACTTGAATACGCTGTACTTATTTCAGAAGCCGGGATGTATAAGCGACAAGGTTGAAAAGAACCGTGTATATGATTTTGAACTTTTATATACTCTCCCTTTTAACTATGCAGTGTTTTTTTACCGATTTTGGTGTCTGCATAGAATTTCGGTTTTAGATTCAGTTGGCTGGTTAAAATTTATTTCGTTATTTAGTACGATAAGCGAAGCTCGTTTTTGTCTTTAACATGAAAAAAATTGGATATTTATTTTACGTTACCATTGAAGATGTGCGATAAAGTATTTCGCGCACTAGAAGCAAAATTTCTTCGCGCACTAGTATGCCAAACAGGGTTATATTTTTTTGACTGTATATAAAAAATATTGTTTGTATTTCGTGCTGTATTGTAATGACCCTTTTTTCTCAACCCGACGGTCATGGCTAGAAGTTATATTTTCATGCCCAACAAAAGAATACAGTTTCGTTCATTTAGTACAAAAATAACTATTATCATTTTCATCACTTTCCTCATCATGCACTTTAGCTCTTGGTTTCTGATATTAGTTCAGACTGAACATTTTTACTTCCTTTTACAATAAAGGAAGTATTGGATTCACCCCAAAAATTCGAAATTGAGTTTTCAACAAATCTTCACGTTTTAGAGTCCCCTGAACCCAAAAAACATGTTTTTGTTCATTGGTCTGTCTGTGTGTTTGTGTGTCTGTCTGTGTGTAAAAAGAATAGTTCAAAAACGAAAAGAGGTATGCGACAGCAAGCTTTTGAAGAAAATCGCATAACCGGAAGTATAAACACCATACTTCTATTTTAAATAGAACACATTTTTGAATTTAGCTTAACATTTAAGAGACAATTTGTCTCGTCAACTAACGCTCTATTTTGTAGGGTTTCTGTAGAATTTGTAATTTTTGAAAATTTTTGACAAATGCTTAAAAATTAAAAATAAAATTTTTGGCTAATTATAAGATCACTGTAAAAGGAAGTTGTGTGCGTGTATCACACCAGATTTTTTAAAACGTTTTGGTAGTCTGGCTGTTTTTTTGCTCGTAAATATCGAATTCTACTTCTCTTATCATTTTCCTCTCTTCAGGAAAGGACCTTCGCTATCCTTATTATAATATGGGATCAAATATAATGTTCACCAAATAAAACCATACATCTCCAGCGCTGTCCACCAAAAAATTTAATGAACATCAAAAAATCTTAATGGAACCCAAATTATTATACTTCGGAAAATGAGAACAGCACCACTAAAATAGCTATGTTGCGTACTGTTTTACCATTGCTTACATTTTAAATTCTATATGTCTATCGATTTTACTAAATGTTCACCAAATTTAGAACGCTCAAGTTACGCGTCCGTGCTGTACATAATACCTATTCGCGCTATCCATTTATATTTAGTCTTTCTCGAAAAAACTACTTGTGCGTCAAATAATTATTATGTTACTCCAAAAATGAAATAAGCTCGAGCATCTCTCCTTGTCGCTTCCAGACAAACTTCTTGCAGGCTTCAGCTTGCAGCCGCATACTGTGTATGGTAGCTTTTACAGTGAGTGTAACCAGTGTATTGCCGTATGAAAAAACTTAATAAGTTTCATTTTCATTTTTGTTTTGTGAATTTTGTGTTAGATTTTTATATACCTATATATTGATTTATTTCCAAGAATTCTTCAGACTTATTTCTATGTCCCCATTTATAAACAAAACCTAATAAAACAAGATATTGTTTTCTTATAAGTGATATTTAGGCTAGCAAGGATTATAAATCTGGGTATACTTTTGAAATTGAATGTGCTATAAAATATAGTAAACATTGTGTCTTTTTGCTAAACAAATAGTGTTTTTTAACTGCTAAATAATATAAGACACTGACGAAAATTAAATATCTGGGTATCATGTTAGAATTAAATGCGGAATAAAATTTGGTGAACATTTAGCATTTTTAGCCAACAAAAGTTATTTTTAGGAACAAATAATATAAGAGACTAGCATGATGTCAATATTTGGTTGTCGCTCTAAGATTATGTATTTTCTTAATTTTGGTGAGCATTTAGTATTTTTGGGAAACGAAAGTATTTTTTTGTACGAAAAGATTGGGTAAATTTGGTAGACTGTTAAATACCACCCTTATAATATTGCGACTGTTCAATCTGCCACATTCGGTGTTTAGAATACTGTGCAGTATGTATGCTACCCGCGATACTATGTAGTGTAGGGTGTGTTGCCTGTTCTATTCTATTTTATAAACTCGCTGCCCGAATTAACTATAATCTGAGCTGATTATAGTCCTGCTTTGTGATGCATTTATATAATCTCCACGTTACCCTCTCAACAACAGTCGAATAATTCACTTGAAATGACCCAAAAATTGAATTTGATCTCAGAGTAAAAATTTCGCCTTCTTTCATTCGACCTTCATACTTCCATCAATGACATTTGCAGGGTGTTTTAAACCATAATGCCCAACTTATGGAAGAAGTTGGACGTTGGTACCTAACATTTTCTATGTCTAGAAATGTGCCGTTAGTGGTGAGTGCGAATGAAACAGATAAAATACCACTAAAAGAAAATTTGAAATCTGTTACAACCATTGGATACCTATTAAGTATATTCGAAAATGTTTAAGAGAGGTAACTGCAGGCATGGTATTCGATACATCGAGAGTGATACCGCTGTTCCTCACTATTAACCTGCATTCAATAGTATAGGACTGATAATAAGACCGTTGTTCTTTTGATGCCGAAGTAAATTTAAAGCATTTTTCTAATCTCCCATATCGAATCGTCAGTATGTACCATAGCCTTTGTAGAACACTAAGACAGTGAAATTCTCAAGATGACATATTCCTTGAAAATTTAAGTTGTGTAATTGATCCAGTATGGCCGATTTTTTTTCTTAAAAAGTAAGACCGTGTTTTTCTCAACGCAGAGCAGATGCGCAATTGTCTTATGTTCACCCCATTCCTCAGTCTGGTTTAAATGATTGTGCTTTGTGAGCTTCGTTTAAAGGTCCCATCTTAACTTGACTTGACAAAACGTTTTGGCATTGGCCCCGTATTTATACATCGTGTATATTTTAACACCGTTTCTAAACTGCTGCTGTAGGCAAAGGAACCAGCTGGGGGAGCAACTAGGTTTAAGCAATGTGAACTTCAAGGAAGGATTTAAATCAAGAATATATTTTCGAACATCAGCATGTTGACAT
Organism: Agriotes lineatus; assembly: GCA_940337035.1. Taxonomy (NCBI): domain Eukaryota; kingdom Metazoa; phylum Arthropoda; class Insecta; order Coleoptera; family Elateridae; genus Agriotes; species Agriotes lineatus. Next base: position 20,225 of record CALNHX010011416.1, read on the forward strand.
CCTATTATCGCCAATGAAATTTATTAATAGTATTTTTCAATACTGAGGCTATATTTATCCAGCAGTGTTGAATTGAAAATATTTAAACCTACAAGGGAACACAAATTTTTCAAGAATTTCTTTATTTTTATTTATATATTGTAATGAGTATGGGTACGTCTTATCAGTATTTATATTTTTGTAGCTACTCAAAAATTGCTTATAGAACTATTCGGTTTAATTCAAATCAATTGGCTAGCTCGGTAGGACATGAATACTCAATCAATGTTGAGTTTTTACACTTGGATAATACATATAATAATTTTATTCAATTGCCATTCTACCCAATACAAAATTGGTTAAATGATATTCTTGCACAACTGCAAGTAAAAGCTCATTTACACTTTAAAGTAACCTCAATTATATTTACTATTGAATAACGCAACTAATTACAATCTGTTTATATAGAGAAGTAGTATCTTTTTGTATTGATCTGTTTGCATGAGAGAATGAAATGGTAATTTTAGGTAGCCTTTTTTACTACAGCAACACCGCCTTATGATGAGGTTATTTCCAACTGTACCGCTGGTCTATGCAGTCGACACTCGGAAATAGCTGTCATCCTACAAATAAGTCATTTGAAGACGAACTCTCTCAACGCCGCTGGGCTTTGTAGATAGGAACCAAGTGCCGCAGTGAAGTCCACCCTCGAGAGTGCATGTTGTCCCTTGGTGGCTTCGTAGACAAAGTCCACCAATGGTCCTCGGTCGCATTCAATCACGAACGACCCAGTTACGTATGGTTCGTGCGTTAATTTATACCTCTTGATATATCCTTTGTAATTAAAACACCACTCAACTTGATTACTGTTTTATTATTTGCTTTATACGTAAAAACCAGCGCCCTCAATATTTTTTTTCTCGTTGAATCTATTATCTTTGGGCTTGTTATTTTTTAATTAATTTTTATCACCTAGTAACTCACATCCTAGTTGGTTAGTATTTGTCGTGGGGAGACTGTTGTCAAACAAGTTGGCCTTCATAGGCCCTTGTTGCTAACCCCGTGAACAAGGTCTAGGCATGCAGAGTACCAGGTACCTTAGTCCTACTTAGAATTTTACCGAAACTAAGGAGTTCCAACCCTAGCAAGGGATCTTTTATATGCTAAACATTGTCGTAACACGGGACCCACGGATTTACATCACTTCCGAAAGATGGCATTCTGTAGAATTTTAAAAAGTTTACCGGGATGGGTAATCGAACTCTCGAATACGGAAAAACGAAAAGAAGCAGGAACAAATTAAATCTGAAAAGCAATTGAATTTAGGGATAGGAAAGAAAGATCATTAAAAGTACTTTTCAACAATACAAGGATATACAGGAAAGTGTTCCATTTAAATAAATCAAAATAATTATATATACTGATTATGAGTTCTCTGTACAGCTTTAATACTCAAAGCAGGAAAGGAGAACTATTTGAAAATTTAATGTAATTACGTAGGATTTTGGTGTATTGGCTTTTGTTTTTTTAATTTGATTTTATTTGACCTTGGAATTAAGTTATTCCTGCATTTATCGTATTTTCGTGTTTTTTATTCCTTGTATGAACGCAGACTGAATTTATGTTTTCTAAACCTGGTTTTGTGTTTTTATTTTTGGAGAGCCCAAGTGTTTAAATAAATCATTATTTTAACGGCGTTAGTTTTTTTATCTCTTTAAATAAAGCATATTAAGGGGCTTGAATTGATTTTTATGTTCAAACACGCATATCTGAAAAACAGTTGAATTTAGAGGTATGAAGTAACATATCAAAATATCAAAATTTTCAAAAATACAAAAATATATAGGGCGTTTCATTTGAAAAAAATCGAAATAATTAAATTTGCAAATTTGAGTACCATGTGCATTAATACCCACATCCACCATTTTACACTTGAAACGTAGTTCACCAAAATCATAATATTTTGTAACGTTTTCCTTCATTCAATTGTTTTCTGTTGCTTACAGCAGCCGCCTGAAGTTCGGCATTTTTTCCATAAAATCATTAATATATCGAAAACAGTTGACCCATACAACTTAAATGATGAGTATTTCAATGCAAAACTTTTAAGCTATCCAACATAGGGTATTCCATTTAAAAAAAGGAAGGTTGATCCGCCACACTTTTTTGAGCCACCCTGTATAATCAAAAATATTTTAGTAATGTGCACTATCTTTGTACCAACAACTTTTATGTACACAATATTCATGTAACTCTCATAGTTTTAGAAATATCTTCCACCCCCGCTTCGTTGTCGAACCCTGTATATAAACGATCTTCTAAATATATTTGGTACTGTAACAACCCGCAAGAAATTGCGTTTGTAATTATAAGACTTATAAACTTTAAGTTGTCGAAAGAAAAGAATAAATCAAAGCCGCTCCTGCATAAATTAAATTCATAGCGAATGCAAAAGTTCCAGTTGGTAAGAACGCAAAACGTTATAATACAATAAGCACAAAGTATTGAATTACATCCGGTGCCGGTAATTCAGAGAATAGAGAATTGCCGAATTGACATTCAGGCAAATCCGCGTGAGAAATGCAACATTGCAAATCCAAGAATCCGCGAGTTCTAATTCAAAAATGCTATCTTGCAAAACGGGAGAGTACGAAAGACATTCGTTTTTGTCCCGAAAGAAAATTACCTTTTGGGGAACGCGAACTGGACAGTCAGGTCTGTCCGTATCCCGCGAGATAATAACTAATTACCGGCAAAAGCCGTTTCGGGCGACCGCGTCCCGGCGCCATGCCGCGAGCCGGGCGAAACAACCTAAGTCAAAATTGAAAGTTATATTCAAATCGTTATGTGACTAGTGCATGTGATAAGCTACTCAAAATTAAAGGATTACCGACCAGTGGATCTAAAATCTAGCCGAACATATTTAAATTACCTAAGTCAATTCGGGCGTACCGCAAATAAATAAAATTAACATTCACCCTCCAAGTGCTAGCAACAGCACCTGGACGGAGGTGAGTCATTTATGTGTATTTTATTAACCAACTAAAACAAACAGGGCCGCTAGATTTATTCTATTCCTTCCAAAACAATTTTAATGTCATAAACTTTAAGCGTAATTCTGAGCAATCATATTTACGAAGCTACAGTTAATTAACCATTGACCAGATAGGGTAAAATTAATTTGTACTTTATCCAAATTTTTAAGTTATTTTAATATAAGTTATTTATTCTTTTGTGGGTGTTTTATTTAACCATAACTCGTAACTTAAACCCCTAAGTTACCGCACAGTGGTCAGAAGATGAGATTTCGACCCCTTAGGGCAATTAGTGATATACCGGTTTGAATCATCCCCTATATCACACAAACGTGGCAGCACGTAAAACTGGTAACCAGGGGGTTGACAAAACAAACCCCTTGGCTATAGTACTATAATAAGATTTGAGGACGATACAATTATATATTACCAGGAAAAGAATTGGCCAGATTTAAAAATAAACGTAATAAACGATTTTAAGCTTGTTAAAGATTGGTTCGAAATTATTAACCATAAACTTTCAGAAAACTAAATTTTTACTTTTTAGTTGTCTCAAAAACAAGTTGTTCGAATTTAATTTATTAAGGATTGACGCAGAAACATCAATATTGAGCAAGCAAATACTGTTAAATATTTGAGTGTAATTATAGATAGCCATTTAAGATGGAAACATCACATTCTGGGATTGATTAAAACTTTAAGGAGCGTTCTGTTTATATTTAAAAAATTAAAAAGCATTTTAAGTATTTGGAATATGAAAATTCTTTAGTCGAATCACGTTTATTGTATGGAATTGTTTATTGGGGCAGTACGGCTTATAAACAATAAAAAAAACTAGATATCAGTCAGAAGAAATTTTTACTTATTATACTTGAAAAAGATATGACTTATTCATCAAATTTGTTATATACAGGTCAAAAATTTTTGATTCTAGACAGTTATGCTTTCTAACTCTTGTTGTTTATTAATATAGGTATACAAGTACTTTGAAGTGTATAGATCATGGATATGATACTAGACTAAAACCCTCAAATTACTGAACACAAACATCTGCTAAGACTGCAGGACAGGGAGTGTACTCTTAACTTGGGCCGCGTTTCTGTAATGCATTGCCGACTACAGTTAAATCCTGTATTAGTTTAAAACGATTTAAAAAAGGAGTAAAACAATATTTACATTCCGTAGAAAGGTACACTATTCGCAATTTGTTTTCATAAAATCTGCTATGACAGAATTGTACCATGTAAATGTGCAATGTATAAACAATAAATTGCGTTAAGATTACTGAATGTAGTAGAATTTAAAATTAAAAAAAAAAACAACTAATGTTGAATAGGGCACCCCAACTACAGTTTTAACTTTGTAGAGTACGTTTATTTGTTATTAGCTATTTTGTTTATGTTAATTTAATTATGTGATTATTGTAGACAGTTTATGGATAAATAAACATTATTATTATTATTATTATTATTATTATTATTATTATTTTATCTAATATTAATATTTCTAACGATGAAACCATAACTAATTCTGCTATTTTTTAAATTTTATTGTTTTTTAAAATATAACTAGTTGAGAATAAATTAAAGCTTCAAACTTATCGTGTATTTGCAGCATAACATCTATTGACAATTACTCAAATACCTAAAAACATATAAAATTATAATCCTAGATTTAATATTAAATTAATTATTGTCTTTTACTTACTTGTAGCTTGTTTGTTGCTTTATTCACGTTTATTGGTTCTTTCAAGATTTATTACAAATTATGGCCTTTGACACTTTTGTGACTTTCACAATTATTTATGTAATTTTTAACAGGCACAAAATAACAAACCAACGATCGAAATAACTACGTGATAAATAATATGGTCTCTCAAAACTAGTCAAATATTCTTAACACTCCCACCCGGTACAGTCTAGTCGGAAAAAGAGACTGTACCCTTTTCATTAATCTGTATGACAGCCAGTTTAACAACAGGACTTTCAAAAATTCCCTGTTGGGTTTGAACTGTTGCCTTTCTCACTTGTCCATCAGCTGCCTTTTTTATTTCTATCACTTTACCCTTTGGCCAATTGCATCTTGGTAAGTTTGTCACATATGACTACAATATCGCCTACCTTAATAGAAATAATTTGTTTTTGTCATTTGGGTCTTAATAAAAGATCAGGTATGTATTAGGCAACAAAACGTTGCCAACACTTGTTTGCAAATTATTCTCTGTATAAGTAGTTAAATTTTAAGACTGATGTCATCACTAAGTTCTGCAATTGGTTTGTCTCCATTTGAAAAACCAGTTAAAAAATGATTAGGCGTTAAGGCCTCTGATTCCTCAGAATCTAAAGAAAGATAAGTAAGAGGTCTGGAATTTACGATATTTTCCGTCGAAATTAGACAACTATAAAGCAATTCGTCAGTGTGTGTTCTGGTAGGTAATGCGGTATACAATGAAATTTTAACTGCCTTTACTAGACGTTCCCACGTACCTCCATATGTGGAAAAAGTGGAGCGTTGAAATGGAACATTATTTGTGGGCTCACTAATGAATTTGCTATTAATTTACTATCAACGTTTCGTAACTTTTCTCTTAATATTCTTTCGGTTGCAATAAAATTCGTACCTCTGTCACAGTAGATGTGTCTTGGTCGTCTTCTGCGATTCATCAATTTTGTAAAACAAAGTATACAATATCAATATTTAATTCATAAGCGATTTCTATATGAACAGCTCTGGTTGTTAGACATGTAAAGAGAGCTCCCCATATTTTCTCTGTTCGTCTTCTAACAGTTACGTTTATCGGGCCAAAATAATCAACTCCGGTATGAGTCAATGGCGCCGTAAATGTTGCAAGTCTACATTCAGGTAAAGGAGAAATTTCTGGTGTTTTTGGTAATGCAAATTTTATTTTGCAATAATTACAATCATGTCTCATTTTGTTTAGAAATCTTCTTAATTTGGGAATATAAAAGGTTTGTCGTATTTCATTCACAACAGATTCATGATTCTGATGTTGATACATTTGGTGGTAGTCTTCAACGAGTAAAGCTAAACGGCTTCGTCTTGGCAATATTATTGGCCTTTTGGTGTCGAATCTGACGTCTGTTGCTTTATCTATCCTCCCACGAATGCGAAGTAGATCATTTTCGTCTAAATATGGTGATAATTTGAATAAACTGCTTGATTTTTTAACTGTTGATTTAAATCTGAATTGTTTTTCTTATTCTGCAGTTGTTTCATTTCATTTCCGTAATTTTCAAACTGAGTTTGTTTTATTAAGGTGTTTCTGGCTCTTAAAAGTTCATCTGCAGTCAGAATGTCAAATTTAATTTCTTTTTTCTTGAGTTTTGATTTAAAAATATCTGCAGCTCTAAGAACGTAAGCAGTAGCTCGTAAGAGTCTTTTGAATCTACTAAATCGGTCAAACTGTATTAATGTGGAACAGACAATATTTGTTTCTATAGCATGGTTACATTTTTCTTCTTATTTTAAGCTGGTATCTGTAGGCCAAACTTCTTTTGGCTTGTACAAAAACTCAGGTCCTTTAAACCAACAATCAGTGATTTTCCTATTGGGTTGACCTTTCCATTTGGTGGCCTCGTCAGCTACATTCATTTGTGTTGGAACATATCTCCAGTTTGCAACTATTGAGTTCTCTTGGATTTCGGCAACCCTATAAGCTATATATTTCATTAGCTTTCGCGGATCTTCATTTCTTATCCAGTGTAAAACAATTATGGAGTCGGACCAGTAGAAAACGTCATTGATTTTTATTGACAGGTATTGACAAATGTTCTTGACAAGTCTTGCTCCTATCACGGCGCCATCAAGTTCCAGTCGAGGAATCGTTTGAAGTTTAATAGAGGCCACACGTGTTTTTGTTCCAATCAGTACACATTCTGTTGTTTCTTTTTGTACAATTCTTAAATAGGCTACACAAGAAGAAGCATGTTCACTGGCATCTACGAAAATATGCATTTGAACTATAGTGTCTTTCCAATCCCTAATATTTGTAAGATAACATCAGGGAATTGAAATTTATTCGATTTTTAGCCAAATAAACCATTTTTTATATTGTTTGTCGGAAATAGGTTCATCCCAAGAGATCTTGCTTCTCCATATCTCCTGGAGGAGCATTTTAAAATAAATTAAAAAATTGGAAATTAATCCTAAAGGATCATATATGGATATTAATATTATCAAAACTTCTTTTTTGGTTGGCTTTCTTTTTCCATTTAAGACATCTTCTTTGCCTTTGATAAAGTTTACATTAAATTTGAAGCAATCCGTTTTTAAATTCCACCACATACCTAGAACTTTCTCTGATTTTTTATCGTTTCCGAGATGAAGGTTAACTTCATTATTCATTAACTTCATAAATTCTTTGGAATTTGATCGCCAATTTCGAATTTCGAAATTTCATTTTGCATGTATTTGCCTAACTTCTGACGCGATTCTTCGGAATCAGCTTAATTTAAAAGATCGTCCACGTAGTGGTTTTTAACAATACACTCAACAGCTCTTGGATATTGCACACTGAACTTTTTTGCGTTTGTGTTTTTGACAAACTGTGCACAACTGGGTGAGCAAGTAGCACCAAATGTCATGGCATTCATGACGTAAGTTTCCAGTAAATTTTCCGAACTACCATTTCGCCACAAAAACCGTTGGGCATGTTGATCTTCCTCTATAACTTCAACACGCAAAAACATCTCCTTAATATCGCCAGAGAAGCCAATTTTTCTTTCCCGGAAACGCAGCAGTACACTTAATAATGATGAAAGTTCATCGTCTCCTGGCAATAACATGGTGTTTAAAGATATTCCTTGCACGGTTGCAGCTGCATGCCAGACTATTCTAAACTTATCAGGTTTTTTGGGATTAAAAACAGGAAATATGGGAAGGTACCACACTTTCTGTTTGGGTTCAAGTATTTCTTTTTCGGAGAGTTTTCTAATATATTTCTTTTCTAAAAAATCTCCGATCTGCTTATTCATTTTCTCGCCCAATTCTGGATTTTTCTTTATCCTTTTCTCAATGAATTCAAGTCTCCGTAGAGCCATGGGTTTGCTGTCTGGTAGTTTAAGATGGCCATCTTTCAAAAGCAATTCGATTTGGTATTGATTTTAGTGATGGGCATAGTCAGACAATTTTCATAACCGAATTATTTGCATTCGAATCATATTAATAAACGATTGATTATTTGAATAATCATTCGAATCAATTTTGGCTCTCGATTCGTTTCGATTAAGTCAGCCGGTTTGCCGGTTGGCGGTTCACCGTCATCTGCATCGGCATCGTAACTTGCAGATAGCAGAGGAAATCAGTTAATCGTTAATTATAATAATTGTATAAATGATTTTTATTTCATTTCTAAGGAGTTTAAACCATTGAGAATAGCTATATCAATAGTAATCATAAAGAAATTATAAATATGCGAATACAAAGTATCTATTGAATCTATTTTTAGTTCCTAAAATTCTCTAGTAGTCACCCTTCCCTTTTCGCTTGCACATCATACCGGTATATTTTAGAATCCATCATTTATCTACGTTCAGCCTTCCGCGGTTCTAAGGACGCACACTTAAAATTTTCAACATCGAAATCCACTTCTTGTCCCGACTGCTCCGTTATTAAAAATTAAATATAAATCTTTTACGATATTGGAAAATCTTATTTCGCTTTCTGTTTATCCCTTATTAGGCATAATCAACCGCGTTTCGAAGCAAAAATTTAGGCCGTTATAAATTAATACCAACCTTCGGCAAATCTCATACTCAGCAGAACGTTATTTTTAATAGGAACGGCCCCATAAATTTAACTCGTCGATTGGGAGTATCAAATGTTTTAATAACATCAACAAGCAGCCGCGGCCTCACTTGGGTCAATCAAGTACATACGTAGAAAAGGTTATATGAGTTATGAATGCCGTATTATTTACAGAATTTCGATCACTCGCAGGTCGCTGAGACGCGGCACGTAGTACGTATCAGGATGAGGTTATTTTTCATCCGAATACTTGGAACGAAAACCGAGTTACACAGGTTATTTCAATAACCGGATAACCGGTTATTTTTGATTCGAATAAGCCCATCACTAATTGATTTCCTTTTTGTACCAGAGTTTTCTCTTGTAAATTACTTGCCCTTTGTAGCTCTTTTGACACAGACGTTTTTGAAAACTGAATACCTAAACTTTCAACCGAGAAATATTCTTTAACTACATTGAAAAGCTCTTGATTCCTAACATTGTTTTCATTATTATTATTACTATTACATTGACAAATATGATAGGAAAAATTATCCTTACAATGATTATTATTAGAAAAGAGTGCAAAAACAGTCCAGCCCAACCTACATTTTGCACCTATTGGCTGAGATTCCAAACCTTCTTTTACACGAATAGGTAAAGCCAAGTCCCAGTTATCTAGACCAATTAATATTTGAGGTTTAGCGTCTTTGTATGATCTAAAGGGTAGGTTTTGTAAATAGGAAAATGTTTCTTTAATTTCCTCAGCGTTTAGTGACTGTGTTGAAAGACTTAGTGTACTAATGGATCTGGCAGGTCGGTAGTCAAACTCTTTGGCTCCAGGAATTCCAGGATAATTGCCAGCAATTGAGAGTTGCACCTTTTCCGATTGTTCTTCATCTAAACGTTCTTGATTTCCTGTCCATTTTAGACACAGTTGTTCTGGATTTCCCTTTAATTTCAATTTTTCTGCGATGTCTTGATATAATATTGTGATCGAAGATCCTTCGTCTCAAAATGCGTATGTGTTAACCTTAATATTTTCGTTTCTTAAAACTACAGGCACTATTCTGAAACGTATACCGTTATTTAATACTTGACTCATACACTCTGTAGATATGGTTATGTGATGGGACTCTGGATTAATGTTTTTATTTGTGTTTTCTAAGCTAAGGTTTTCACTAGGTGAGTAATTTTTTGCAATGTTTTCATGGATAAGAGGATAGTGTTTCTTTTGACACTCATCTTTGCTACATTTTACTGGATATTTACAGGGAAATGTGTGTTTTTTTAGACAAAGCCTGCATAAATTTAATTTTTTAACACTTTCCCACCTTTTTGGTATAGAATATTTTTGAAACTCTGGACAAATAGCGATTCTACTACAGTGTTTTTGGCATATTTTGCAATTTGGTATTTCAGTGGGATTTGAATCGTGAACATTTGATCGTTCATTACTGAAATATCTATTTTTATTATTGTCACAGAGTGCTACGGAAGGTAACGCAGAACAAACGTTTATAGCTAGATTATACAACCAATCAGCAAATTCACTTAGCCCTTTAATCATGAACAGTATTACGATATAAAGCCCAATTGACTTTAATTTGAGAAGGAAGTTTGTCTAATAATTCATGGAGGAACGTAGGATTATTCAGCCAATCTTTTAAATTGGCCGCTTCTAAGGAAACGCATAAATTCTTAACACCCAAACTAAATTCGACCACTGTTTCAAGTTTTTCAACTTTTGGAGGTGGCTGTCGGCGAATGGCATTAATGTGAGCTTCAATTATTTGCTCAGGTCTTAATTGAATTTTTAAAGTAGATATTATTTGTGGCACGCATTGTGGCAAAATTAAAAAAGTTGAAACACTGGCTTTAGCAGCTCCTTTCAAGGATTTTTGCAATCTTAGTAAGTTTTTATGATTATCCACGCCACATAATTCCGTAGACCTCTCATAACTACTTATGAAAATAGGCCAATCATATGGATTGCCGTTGAAAAAAGGGAGCTCACCTGGAATTCGTCTTGTTCCAAATGATATACCTGATCTTTCTCCACCATAAGCTGGAATAGGCTTACCAGATTTTGATGCTAAATGAGGGATATTGTTAAGCGATGGTTGATTAATATGCAAAGACAACATTTCGTTGGCCAAAGGGTCACACTTTTGATTTCCTCTTCGTAGATTTCTTGGCTGTCGTCGCTTTCTTGATCTTCTTCCAATTCTGCGGGATTCTCTTGATAATTCGATTTCTTTTCTTATTAAACTTCTTTCTTCCTCCAGAAGTTGAAGTCTCATTTTAGATATAGTACTAATAGCACTCTTTTTAGAGCTCTTCTTATTTTTGGTTGTGGATTTTGTAGCTTTTTTTTTGGATTCACATAGAGGACACTTCCACGAGTCATTAGACGATACTTTTGAATCAGCCTGTATATTAACACATTCGTAGCAGCACCATTTCTTACACTGAGTACATTCTACCATTCGTTCATCTCTGTATGGTCCGGAGCACACGGGACACTGGTCATTTTTGGTTCGTCCAAATACTGATGGACCCATATTGCGACCCAGTCAATTTGTGAATCGTACCAAGTGAATCTATGCGTAGAGTTTGAGTATAAGTATTTGAGCTCGTTGGGAATAAATTAAAGCTTCAAACTTATCGTGTATTTGCAGTATAAGATCTATTGATAATTAATTACTCAAATACTTAAAAACGTATAAAATTATAATCCTAGATTCAATATTAAATAAATTAAGGCCTTTTACTCACTTGTAGCCTGTTTGCTGCTTTATTCTCGTTTATTTTTGGTTCTTTCAAGATTTATTACAAATTATGGCCTTTGACACTTTTGTGACTTTCACAATTATTTATGTAATTTTTAACAGGCACAAAATAACAAACAATCGAAATAACTACTTGATAAATAATATGGTCTCTCAAAACTAGTCAATAGCTATTAACATATCTAGGAATGTTATGAGTATCATAACTGCCGCAGATGTTGTATTGAAATCCGAGCTCGCAGAGCGAAGATTTTAAAACATCTGAGGCTGTTATGATTCATAACATCCGTGATTTGTTCAATAGTTTATCGGTTGCTGTATGGTTATGATTGCCATGTACGGTAATGGACTATTACCGTACAGATCAGTTATGATTTAGATACCAGCCTACTTTTGTATATGTAAACAAGGGATTAATACCCTGCAACCGATAAATATTCTTAACATAACTGATATATTAAACAGAATCCTTTGCAGGTACAATAGCATGGAAATAGTAATTCATTTGCTTCCCAATGTGTACACAAAC
>CALNHX010011417.1:0-32303 GCA_940337035.1 Agriotes lineatus
ATCCGAAATGGCTTTCCTGAGAATATTTCTATGTTCGTAGTGTTCAGTTTTGTGCTTGTTCTTCTCCTCTTCGGTTATACTTTGTTTTTTATTCATTGTCGTCATTTTCCTTCTTCGGATTAGGCATTCTTTCCTTATTGATGCTATTTCATCATTCTACCAGTAGGTTTGCTTTTTATTAAAATATTTGCCTGTCCTTTTTGGTAGTGTTTGGTCACATGTGTTTTTTATCTCTTGGATAAATTGTTGTGGTGTTATTTGCTGTTTTCTCCGTCATTTATTTGCGTTCTGGTCTAATTTGTCGTTAAACCGTTCGATAGCCTCTGGTTTTAACTTCCAGCCTTGGGGGATGGGCAGGTCTTTTGTTGCTATTTGCGCGCTGTTTTCGTCTATTTCGTAGTATATGTACTGGTGGTCGGTGAGATTTTCCATTTCTAGTACCTTCCAGTTTTTAATTTTGTTGGTAATATTTGAAGTGCTGAAAGTTATGTCTATGTATGACAAACTATTTCCTCTAACAAAAGTGGGGGTATCCCCTGTATTTATTATTTGAGGGTCATCTGCAGCTAGCCATTCAGTTAAAATATTATTTAATAACCAACAATCTTACAATATCTACAAAACTGTTGGCTAAAAACCAGTGGCGTATAATATTTTTCTAAAGTAAGATAACTGAGGTGGCCCTCATGCACGCCACTGGTGGAAATAAATTAAATTTTGACAGAACAATGCCACTTTATGAAATACTAACCTACACCAAGTTTAATTAGAATACCTCTAATAGCCGTTTTCCAAATAAAAAAAAAGGTGCGTGTTTAAACTTCAACATCTTGTATTTTGAAAACGAAGCCGTTTAAGTTCTAGGTTTGTACGAACTTTTTATCTTAGAATTTATCAAGGAATCCCCCTTAAAGTTTATCTAAGTACTTAATTAACACCCTGTATAGGTATGTGTTAATTAAAATTAATACAGAAACGAGAAAAGGAAAAAACCTATAATAGTTTTATTTTCATTTCCCTTCTATATTTTTAGGAGAAAATTTGAGCTATTATAGGTTATATTTTAAATTTTAAATAATAAGTTACTATTTTTTTTTAAATTAGGTTTTGTCAAATACACGTTAAAAAATGTATACAGGGTGCCTGGATTTCGTAGGGACAACATGGGTAACTTTTGTATTTGAAGAGATAAAGAGATCGTTAAATTAGCAAAAAGGTGCAGGTTTGGGAGCTCATTAAGAATCCATCTTCAAATTTTACTTGGTATGGCCCACTTGTCTAAAATTAAAAATAAACAAAATCTCATTTCTTTTATGCCGTAACTTTTTGTTACTTACGATATTGAGATGCGATTTGAACTAATTTGCATGGTAATTTAAATACTTTTATCTACGACCACTACTAAAAGTAGGCCTTTTAGCGCTAGATTGTTTCACTAAAAGTGACGTTTTATAGTTTACAGTGTTTAAAGAAATCAGCTGTTTACTTTTAGCACACGGGCTAAAAGTGAAGTGAGGTTATAAAACTACAATTTCGAAGTGCAAGTGAAGTTGTAAAGCTATTCCAGTTGCTTCTTGCGTTACAGGTAAAGCGTTTTTGAAATAATTAAAGCGTTATGTAATGAATACAGTCATATGTGGAGTATCAATAATTACATTTCGTAACTCACCTTGACAGCACGGGCGTGGCCAAACAATCGCTCGCGCGGCGTAGCCTACTGTTCATTATGACATAAATTAAAAGTGTTGCAGATGCAAACCTTTCTTAAATCGATATTTATGGATTAATAACGGTAAAATTAAGGTCGTAGATAAAATATTGTATGCAACGCGTGCTAAAAGTCGTTTATGCGCGAGACATGTTATGAAACTCAGCCTTCGGCTTCGTTTCATAATTTTCATGTCTCGCGCATAAACGTCGACTTTTAGCACTTGTTGCATAAATAGCTATTATTGGCACTTCATAAAACTAATTTTGTGTAAATTTTTAGTAATCTAACCTAACCTCAAAATTTTAAATTGGTACCGTGCAATTTTTTTCGGCCCTTTTAAGAAAGGATTTTTTCTGAATGCAGTTATGTATTACATGATATGGAAACTTTTTCAAAATTTTGAAAAACTGAGCCTATTCTTTTTACAGGCAGAAATCACTAGTGCTATGATCACAATAACATTGTTTTTTGTTTATCACGTTATCTGTAAAATTATGTTTCGAAACAAAAAGCAGGCTTATCATCATACGTGCCTGTCAGTAGTGTGAGTGTTATTAGTTCAATTTATAATGGAAAATTTTGAAAATATGATGTATTTTGTGCGTATATCAAGTGCTACAAGAACGTAGAACTTACACGTCAAACATACGGAACACATTGACACTACTGCAAGGCACGTTTGATGATAAGCGTGCTTTTTGTTTCGAAAGATAATTTCACATGTAACATAATAAATAAAAAACAAAAGTATTGTGATCATGGCACTAGTGATTTCTGCCTGTAAAAAGAAGAGGCTCAGTTTTTCAAAATTTTGAAGAAGTTTCCATATCATGTAATACATCATTGCATTTAGAAAAAAATCCTTTTTTAAAAGGGCCAAAAAAATTGCACGGTACAAATTTAAGATTTTGAGGTTAGGTTAGATTACTAAAAATCTTCACCAATAAAATTGGTTTTATTAAGTTTCCAATAAATGTATTTAAATTACCATGCAAATTAGTTGAAAATCGCGTCACAATATCTTAAGTAACAAAAAAGTTACGAAATATAAAGGAAATTAGAAAATATTTTTTTTTTAATTTTAGACAAGTGGGCCATGACAAGTAAAATTTGAAGATGGATTCTTAATGAGCTCTCAAACCTGCACCTATTTGCTAATTTAACCATCTCCCTATCTCTTCAAATACAAAAGTTACCCATGTTGTCGCTACGATATTTGGGCACCCTATATGTATTTAAAAGTTAACGTTTCGCTAAAACTGATAAAATGACAATTTTCACATTTCGACGTATCTGAAAGTAAAACATGGGTTGTTTAGATATGTGAAATAATAACACCTTACTTAAATTAGTTAACTTCATTTTTCCAATCTGTTGAATTTTAACTTTATGTTAAGTTTTGTGAAATTATTTGCTAAATCTTCAAATTTTGCTAAGATTTTTAAATTGAAACCATATCTGGCTGATGTAATAACTTTGTAAATTTTTTTATTGTTATATTTGGTGATAGTGTAGTTTTAAATCCTGAAATTAAAGATATGTGTTTTTTTTGTTACATTATGTGTGTTTGTACTTATTATCTATTTGTATATCCATTTTTTCAATTTAGTGTCATTCAATTCAACAATTTTGTGTCTTCCTAAAGGTGTTGTTAAATAATGATAAATCCTAAGGTATCACAACCATAATTATACATTTAACATGTTCTGATAAAGCTAATCAGTTTTAGGGAAATATTAACTTTTAAATAAATATTTTTTAACATGTGTATTTGGTAAGTCTCATAATTAAAAAAAAACAGAAACTTATTATTTAAAATTTTAAATATAACCTAATAGCTGAAATATTCTCCTAAAATATAAAAGAGAAAAGCAAGTAACACTATTATAGGTATTTTCTTTTCTGTATTAATTAACAAATTCGCAAAAACAGCTGTAATCTCAATTTAAATATATGTATATATTAATACTGTAGACTGTACTCTGAATTATAGGAAATGGAACACGTATACAATGAAATAAAAAAAATAATTTGGAACTGAAATGAATTAAAATTATAACATGAACAATTGGAGTTTTGGAAATAAAATAAGAACACGGAAAAAGGAAACTATTTCAAGTGTATAAAAAATCAGAGACAATCAAGTAATGGTAAATACAGCTGATATATTGCAAGCGTGAGAACATTATACGGAAAAAAATAAAAGAGACGAAGAAGAAAGAAGAAATACATATACGTATTGCAATGGTTCTGTGGTTCGGGATGTAATATTAAATGAATAATTATATTAAAACAACAAGGATAGATACCTTATTTAGATTTGCTAGCTCAATTATAATACAATTTCATTAACATGATTATAGCGCTCCCTATAACATCAACTAACGAAAAACAGTAAAAATGCATAGTGACGCATGTAGTACTAACTTTTGATAATATACTTAGCAACGGTGACAATCATATACCTTCTTGACTAATAACTGATAGTAGTGATAGTCAAATACCTTCACAAACATCACGCTATCTGCTGAAAGTACATAGCAACTACACTAACTGTACTTTTAATATTTATAAATAAACTGTTCAAACGTTGTTTATTGACTCGTGATATAATCTAGCCGAATGCAACTCGTGTCTCCCTGATTATCAAATCATTTCTGTTTCCACTCGATATATTGTTTGGCAATCATGCGAGCTCGAAGGACGAGCGTGATTGCCTAAAACAATATATCGACTGTAAACAGAAATGATTATTTGATAATCAAGAGCCCACTAGTTGCATTATATAATATGATAGTATTAGGATTATTATTGATCAATAAAACCAAAAATGCAAATCTTTTCATTGAAAAGTGTTAATGAGCCAATTTACTTTATGTTAATTCTCAAGCAATAAAGGCATGTAGAAACAGCAGGATGCGCTACAGTTAAAGAACTTATATACGCCATAAGAAAAGAAAGACAGAAAAATGTTATAATGGAAATTAGTTGAATAAGGGTGCAACAGAAATGAGGAATCGTTAATCTTTTCCACTTCTCTTACCCACGCCGTACTGCCCGGCCGTACTCCTGCATTTCAGTACCTTAATATGATTATATTTTCACCTCCTTTTGCGTACTGTATCATCTCTTCTATTTTTTCATATATCTTTTCTAGTTCTTCATCCTCGTAGTCTGTTTACTTCCTATTTCTTTCCTCATAATTATTCCAACACCTGAGGTCCCACTGCCCGCTGCCATGTTTATTATTCTAAGTATATTTACCACTCCACAAATCCTCTTTCTGTGACCACCTTACTTCACTTAGTCCAAGTACATCAACTTTTGGGTTTGCGTTTCTCTTTTTCCATATTTTAGAAGAGATCTTACATTTTATGCCCCTACTATCATAAAGTGACCAAAGGTGATTATTTTTCTGTCTTATCTAGTTATCCCCACCCAGAGATCCAAATGGGGGACAGTTTTACCTCCGAAATTATTCACTTTTGAATAGAGTTGGTTTCTATCTTGCGTAAAATATTCTTCGGCGCTGTGAGTTCCCTTTGTTCTTCCCCGTGATGTCCAACTTATCCATTTTGTCACATAAGCTGTCAAACGGCCTATGTGTGTATTTTGTTGTTAATGCACGAGCAATAAGCATAAACCATCAGAAAACAAAAGGGCGAATGGGAAATAATATGAGATACAAAGAACAACAACTCGTACTGGTAATAGCATACGAGTACTGCAAATGTCTGCAAATGATGGCCAGTGAGACCTGGAGTAAGTAAACAGGGTCAGGAAAAAATCAAAAATATACTACGCATCCAATGAAACAATTTTAGAAATAGAAGAAATAGCAATTATCATTCTTGAGTAAATACGAGCTTACCATTTTAAAAACAGACAACCCAAAATACATATCACGGGATACTGCGATATCTAAATTTTTACGTACGGTATTATGAATCAGAGGTGACTGTTTGGTCTAGTTAAGTTTTAAAGTTAAAGCATGGAAACTCGACGAGGAATTCTCAAATGTGACAGCTACTGCAAGAAAAAGTAGGTAATTGTGGAGAGGAAACAAAGGCATAATAACATAATTACACGTGCTACGGAGTTGTTGGTACCATCTGCCAGCAGTGCAGTTACAATAATTATTTTTACATTTTGTCTGATGATAGTGTGATGTATAATTTACCACTTAATCTAATATGATGTCGGATAACGCTCGGCGGCTAAAAGTAAAAGGGGCAGAAAATTCATTAACCCGGACAGACTCGATTAATATTTTAAATATTGCTGGTGTTTGTTTGTTTGTTTGTTTGTTTGTTAATGGACAAGGTCTAGGCATGCAGAGTACCAGGTACCTTAGACACCGACTGCTTTGGTCATAAGTAGAACAGGGCGAGAAACCCCCTCCACTTTTTATTCGATTAAGCCACGCCCCCTTAATTCGCGGTTTAATTCGCGGATTTCGCGGTTTGATCTAATTAATTTCGCGGTTTGATCTAATTAATTTCGCTGTTTGATCTAATTAATCACATATGAAGTTTGATATGTAATTTACATATGTGCTACTGATTAAATTACGCATTAGATTTTTTAATTTGCTTCCGGAATTACGCGTCGGACTTCGGCGGCCATCTTGGATTTCTGGCGGGAATATTTGAAATTTGAATTTTTTCCGATTTTTTTTCTAAGTTCCATTATTTGAAATTTAAACTTCCCGGGTGTCAGCAGCCACCTTGGTTTTCTGCGCGCGCACCTCTCGCTGTAGTCGTTTTTAATTTTGAATTTTCGCGGAAATATTTGAAATTCAAACTGGTGGATCTATCTCGCTCTTCGAAGCTGCTGTCTCTCTCTTGCATTCACTCGCGGAAATATTTAAATTTAAAAAAAGCTATTTGCGTCGGACCCGAGTGGGAATCGAACCCTCTACGTTTGCATACACATTGGGCTCACATTGATCGATGCCACTAGACCACGGAGCGCTACGGGATTTAAAGGGTTTGAGCGGTGTGCCATCCCGCTTGAGTACCGCTATGCTGTCATATTATAAAATTATTTATTTCCTGAAAATTATAATTAATAACAGATGAACTGCATTGTGCATAATTTAGAACCATAGTAATATTTTTAAAAGGCGAAATAATTATTTTAGTCCCTTATATAAATACACGCATTCTGACTATGCTAGCTTTCTCTTTCAAAGTTTTGACGTCATTGCATAGCGGGCTGTAAATTTTAACCGACAAAATGCATTGTTACCGGGGGATTGTATCTGCTGGAGTTTAGACTTTTTATAATAGAAATTAAATAAATGAACTGAATCACTCAAATGGGTTATAACGCTCAGGATCAAGCGGTCTCTATTTAATAAATGTGTTTTACAATCAACCATTGTTTTATTTGCAGACGGTATAGAAAATCTATTTTATTTTAAATAAACGTTGTACCACACAACCTATTTTTCAAAAATTTAGATTATAAGAATAGGGAATGTTTAGCTTATTGTGTTTAAAGGTTGGTACATTTTAAAAAAAATTAGATTTGCAACAGCTTTTGCTGTAATTAGTGCTTTTATTTTTATAATATGAGTGACGTGTATGCGTGGATTAACGATATTTCCATCGTTCTCTGCCTGCTATATAGATGGAAATTTCCTCTCGAGTTCTTGGTCAATCGAATATATTCCGGCGAAATGCTGTAACATATTTAAATTTATGTTGCTATGCGTGCTTACAAAAAGACGTTATGGAGCAATCAATTAATTGATCTAATTAAATTCGCGGTTGTCAAATAATATCAAATTTTAAACTTTGAACACAACAGTTTTAAAATATTGCTCGGCTAACATAAAGAAGATATACGTATTGCTTGAGTAAGAAAGAGATAAACATAGTAGCAAATATTGGAGAAGGCTTGCCTAATTTTAATTATGACATTTGTCAACTAAACATGCCTAGTACTAATAGAAATAATTACTTTATTTTTATAATCTGCTCTTTTATAATATCGCTGCGGAACTTACGAGACGTTCTTTATGTTTACTTTAGAAACCCTTAACCCTTTTCATTTAAATCGCGAAATCCGCATAAATATATTACTATAAAAATCGCGAAAAGTGTTGAGTAAATAAATGCAACGCATTGTAAAGCCGTAAAACTTTTAGTTATTGTACGTTTACAAGATGGGTCTTTTGACAAAGTGGAAGAACCAAACTATGCTATTGTAAATGTACAGATTTTTCACTGTCAATTTGTATATAACAACTTAATGTAAATTGGTATTTGGAACATTTTAACGAAAACAGCGACTTCTTTCGGCATAAACTGTTTCTTCTCACTACGGAACCCTATTTTATAAGTAAACGTCTGAAATTGTGTCATTATATCGATAAAAACTGCATTTTAGTTTAAAAAATTCCAATATAAATGCAAACGGACGAAAATAAAAACGCAATTAACCACAAAGTAACATAATTTTGAATAAAAAAACACAATTTCGTTGGAAAAATGTTCTGTTTCACTTAAAATTTTACAAAAACTGACATCATGTCACTTGAAATTATACAAAAAACGACATTTTTATCCAATAAGCGATAAAAAAATACGCCGTCTCACATAAATTTTAGAAAATCGACAGCATCTCCCATGAAAATTTATAAAAATCGGCATCTTGTCACATTAAATTCTGTAAAAACGACAAAAACAATATTTTTTTCACAACTTTCATTGAAAAATAGTAAAATTTTACGAAAATACGTCTGTGCTGACGACAAATGAAAATAAATTTGAATAGAAACACGCACAAATTACGAAAAGACGTATGTGTTGACCCCAAAGTAACAAAAATTTGAATAAAATCACACAATCATACAGCATCTCACATAAATTTTCGCAAATATCGACATCATGTCACATAAATTATACAAAAACTGTCATCACGTCACTTGAAATTATACAAAAAACGATATTTTATTCAACACACGATGAAAATTGAACAAAAATCACGCAATTACAAGCCATCTCACATAAATTTTCACAAAAATCGACATCATGTTACATAAACTATGCATAATTTTGCAAATGTTTTACACTTTTTATAAAATGCATCGCTCAAAATTAAAAGAAATAGCAATTTCGTTGAAAAAATCTACTACCACAATCATTTCGATAAACAAAATTCAAAAAATCTTATACTTTTGACGGAAATATATGTATGTTGACCACAAATTAACATAATTTTTAAATAAAAACGCGCAATTCGTTGAAAAAAATATTCTGACACCACCAAAACACGCAATTTCATTGAAAAATATATATATGTTGTCCGCAAATTAACATAAAGTTGAATAAAAACACGTAATTTTGTTGAAAAAATGTTCTGGCCCCTTCATTTCACTTAAAATTTTACAAAACTGCCATCATAACACTTGAAATTATACAAAATATATGTATGTTGATCACAAATTAACATAAACCTGAATAAAACACACAATTTCGTTGAAAAATTTGCAAATGTTTTACACTTTTTTATAAAATGTATCGCACAAAATTAAAAGAAATCACAATTTTCTAAATTATATCACGCTATTATGAAATCGTAGATTGATTTTTTTGAAATTTTACACTTTGTAACTGTAAAATAACTACAAATACTAATATTTTAGCTTTAGACTTTGTAATTATTGCAGATTCGAGAAAAAAACAAAGCAGAGTGGAAATAAAAAACACAAACACTTTGTAATAAACAAATATATTGTTCTTATTTCGTATAATACTTAATAATATAAATATAAATGTACAGCAGAATGTCTTATTTCTAAAAATTCGCTAGCAATTTACAAAACTGTAGTTTGAGGTGCACGACATTTCAAATTAAAAAGACTGCAAGTAATAAAATCAGAAATTCATTGTGTAATTTTAAAGTTTAAGATGCACCCAATCTAGAATTCCCTTCGTTTTTGGTGTTGATGACATCTGCCTTAGAGGCGTTTTTCTAACGGCCCTTTTTTGGAGGCGTTTCCTTATCGGCGTTCTTCTGACTGAACCTTTTTGATGTGGACTTGGATGAGTAGCTGGTGTTTTTAATTTATATTCTAAATCGGACTCGCAGTTATCAGTTTCCATTTCGGTTTTTCCTGTAGTATCAGTCGGGGTTGGCTTCTTTTGCTGTTTAGGTTTAGCTAGCAGCACATTAGCAACGTTAAGGTCTTTGCTGTACTCAGCAAACTGTAGGCGTCCGGGTGGATTAATAGTTTTTCGAGGCCGCAGAGTGTCATGAATTAAATCGACTATGTTAGACGCCGGTAAAATTTCACCCTTTATAGTAACGGTGCCCTTGTGATCCCAGCTCACATCGTTTGAGGTACTCAAAATGCGTAGGAAAACTTCAGCTTTTTTCTTA
Organism: Agriotes lineatus; assembly: GCA_940337035.1. Lineage (NCBI taxonomy): Eukaryota > Metazoa > Arthropoda > Insecta > Coleoptera > Elateridae > Agriotes > Agriotes lineatus. The sequence goes on from CALNHX010011417.1 coordinate 10,103, forward strand.
AAAGTTTTGGGAAGTGTAGATAAAATAACGGCATTTGATAGGCTGTCACTGGTTGTTTCAATAGGTATTTTGATTGGCTGCCGCGCCTGGTTTGTGAAATGAAGGAATCGTTGTAAAACCTGATTGTACTGGATCCATTTATCGTGATCAGTTAATTTGGACTTTAAAACTTTTTGCATTTCGTCATCAAGCTGTGATAATATATTTTTCTCCGCATCATCGCCAGACTTAAGACGTTGGACAAATTCCGGCGATACAATCAACATCTTCCGCTCTTTGTCCATTTTAGTCGAAAAGGAGCTTAGTCGTTTGTTCTAGTAGAGCCGTCGTGAATAAACTAGCTTAAAATCAAGACTTTCATAATAAATATATAAAAAAAAAATATGACAGGTACGGGAATCGAACCCGTATTCTCTCTCGAGATCAGAGCTTAAATCTGACGCCTTAACCATTCGGCCAACCTGCCTCCCTATATAAACGAGCACTCTCTGCATAATTAAGAAAACATATAGTTTAAAAAGCCTTCTGCATGCAATTTCAAACAATATTTCATATAAATTAAGCCATGTACAAATTTCTAAATCGGTTTTGATATATATTTTATCGAAAGATTGGACCCACAGCTACCGTTTTATTACTATTTGTCGTGATGCGTCATCGATGAATTTTACAAGTGCCATCCTGTCTACTGTGTGACGTAGGTAATGTCTCCATACCTTTTTATTTTAAAATTCTATAAAATCAGAGGTCCAAACTGCTGCCGCATCAGGTAACAGAGTACAATGGTTTAAAACGTGTTAGTGCGGCATCAGTCGGGCCTCTGTTTTTATAGAATTTTAAAATAAAAAGGGGTGGACACATTACCTACGTCACATCGCAGACAGGCTGGCTCTTGTAAAATTCATCGATGACGCATCACGACAAATAGTAATAAAACGGTAGCTGTGGGTCCAATCTTTCGATAAAATATATATCAAAACCGATTTAGAAATTTGTACATGGCTTAATTTATATGAAATATTGTTTGAAATTGCATGCAGAAGGCTTTTTAAACTATATGTTTTCTTAATTATGCAGAGAGTGCTCGTTTATATAGGGAGGCAGGTTGGCCGAATGGTTAAGGCGTCAGATTTAAGCTCTGATCTCGAGAGAGAATACGGGTTCGATTCCCGTACCTGTCATATTTTTTTTTTATATATTTATTATGAAAGTCTTGATTTTAAGCTAGTTTATTCACGACGGCTCTACTAGAACAAACGACTAAGCTCCTTTTCGACTAAAATGGACAAAGAGCGGAAGATGTTGATTGTATCGCCGGAATTTGTCCAACGTCTTAAGTCTGGCGATGATGCGGAGAAAAATATATTATCACAGCTTGATGACGAAATGCAAAAAGTTTTAAAGTCCAAATTAACTGATCACGATAAATGGATCCAGTTCAATCAGGTTTTACAACGATTCCTTCATTTCACAAACCAGGCGCGGCAGCCAATCAAAATACCTATTGAAACAACCAGTGACAGCCTATCAAATGCCGTTATTTTATCTACACTTCCCAAAACTTTTAAGAAAAAAGCTGAAGTTTTCCTACGCATTTTGAGTACCTCAAACGATGTGAGCTGGGATCACAAGGGCACCGTTACTATAAAGGGTGAAATTTTACCGGCGTCTAACATAGTCGATTTAATTCATGACACTCTGCGGCCTCGAAAAACTATTAATCCACCCGGACGCCTACAGTTTGCTGAGTACATCAAAGACCTTAACGTTGCTAATGTGCTGCTAGCTAAACCTAAACAGCAAAAGAAGCCAACCCCGACTGATACTACAGGAAAAACCGAAATGGAAACTGATAACTGCGAGTCCGATTTAGAATATAAATTAAAAACACCAGCTACTCATCCAAGTCCACATCAAAAAGGTTCAGTCAGAAGAACGCCGATAAGGAAACGCCTCCAAAAAAGGGCCGTTAGAAAAACGCCTCTAAGGCAGATGTCATCAACACCAAAAACGAAGGGAATTCTAGATTGGGTGCATCTTAAACTTTAAAATTACACAATGAATTTCTGATTTTATTACTTGCAGTCTTTTTAATTTGAAATGTCGTGCACCTCAAACTACAGTTTTGTAAATTGCTAGCGAATTTTTAGAAATAAGACATTCTGCTGTACATTTATATTTATATTATTAAGTATTATACGAAATAAGAACAATATATTTGTTTATTACAAAGTGTTTGTGTTTTTTATTTCCACTCTGCTTTGTTTTTTTCTCGAATCTGCAATAATTACAAAGTCTAAAGCTAAAATATTAGTATTTGTAGTTATTTTACAGTTACAAAGTGTAAAATTTCAAAAAAATCAATCTACGATTTCATAATAGCGTGATATAATTTAGAAAATTGTGATTTCTTTTAATTTTGTGCGATACATTTTATAAAAAAGTGTAAAACATTTGCAAATTTTTCAACGAAATTGTGTGTTTTATTCAGGTTTATGTTAATTTGTGATCAACATACATATATTTTGTATAATTTCAAGTGTTATGATGGCAGTTTTGTAAAATTTTAAGTGAAATGAAGGGGCCAGAACATTTTTTCAACAAAATTACGTGTTTTTATTCAACTTTATGTTAATTTGCGGACAACATATATATATTTTTCAATGAAATTGCGTGTTTTGGTGGTGTCAGAATATTTTTTTCAACGAATTGCGCGTTTTTATTTAAAAATTATGTTAATTTGTGGTCAACATACATATATTTCCGTCAAAAGTATAAGATTTTTTGAATTTTGTTTATCGAAATGATTGTGGTAGTAGATTTTTTCAACGAAATTGCTATTTCTTTTAATTTTGAGCGATGCATTTTATAAAAAGTGTAAAACATTTGCAAAATTATGCATAGTTTATGTAACATGATGTCGATTTTTGTGAAAATTTATGTGAGATGGCTTGTAATTGCGTGATTTTTGTTCAATTTTCATCGTGTGTTGAATAAAATATCGTTTTTTGTATAATTTCAAGTGACGTGATGACAGTTTTTGTATAATTTATGTGACATGATGTCGATATTTGCGAAAATTTATGTGAGATGCTGTATGATTGTGTGATTTTATTCAAATTTTTGTTACTTTGGGGTCAACACATACGTCTTTTCGTAATTTGTGCGTGTTTCTATTCAAATTTATTTTCATTTGTCGTCAGCACAGACGTATTTTCGTAAAATTTTACTATTTTTCAATGAAAGTTGTGAAAAAAATATTGTTTTTGTCGTTTTTACAGAATTTAATGTGACAAGATGCCGATTTTTATAAATTTTCATGGGAGATGCTGTCGATTTTCTAAAATTTATGTGAGACGGCGTATTTTTTTATCGCTTATTGGATAAAAATGTCGTTTTTTGTATAATTTCAAGTGACATGATGTCAGTTTTTGTAAAATTTTAAGTGAAACAGAACATTTTTCCAACGAAATTGTGTTTTTTTATTCAAAATTATGTTACTTTGTGGTTAATTGCGTTTTTATTTTCGTCCGTTTGCATTTATATTGGAATTTTTTAAACTAAAATGCAGTTTTTATCGATATAATGACACAATTTCAGACGTTTACTTATAAAATAGGGTTCCGTAGTGAGAAGAAACAGTTTATGCCGAAAGAAGTCGCTGTTTTCGTTAAAATGTTCCAAATACCAATTTACATTAAGTTGTTATATACAAATTGACAGTGAAAAATCTGTACATTTACAATAGCATAGTTTGGTTCTTCCACTTTGTCAAAAGACCCATCTTGTAAACGTACAATAACTAAAAGTTTTACGGCTTTACAATGCGTTGCATTTATTTACTCAACACTTTTCGCGATTTTTATAGTAATATATTTATGCGGATTTCGCGATTTAAATGAAAAGGGTTAAGGGTTTCTAAAGTAAACATAAAGAACGTCTCGTAAGTTCCGCAGCGATATTATAAAAGAGCAGATTATAAAAATAAAGTAATTATTTCTATTAGTACTAGGCATGTTTAGTTGACAAATGTCATAATTAAAATTAGGCAAGCCTTCTCCAATATTTGCTACTATGTTTATCTCTTTCTTACTCAAGCAATACGTATATCTTCTTTATGTTAGCCGAGCAATATTTTAAAACTGTTGTGTTCAAAGTTTAAAATTTGATATTATTTGACAACCGCGAATTTAATTAGATCAATTAATTGATTGCTCCATAACGTCTTTTTGTAAGCACGCATAGCAACATAAATTTAAATATGTTACAGCATTTCGCCGGAATATATTCGATTGACCAAGAACTCGAGAGGAAATTTCCATCTATATAGCAGGCAGAGAACGATGGAAATATCGTTAATCCACGCATACACGTCACTCATATTATAAAAATAAAAGCACTAATTACAGCAAAAGCTGTTGCAAATCTAATTTTTTTTAAAATGTACCAACCTTTAAACACAATAAGCTAAACATTCCCTATTCTTATAATCTAAATTTTTGAAAAATAGGTTGTGTGGTACAACGTTTATTTAAAATAAAATAGATTTTCTATACCGTCTGCAAATAAAACAATGGTTGATTGTAAAACACATTTATTAAATAGAGACCGCTTGATCCTGAGCGTTATAACCCATTTGAGTGATTCAGTTCATTTATTTAATTTTTATTATAAAAAGTCTAAACTCCAGCAGATACAATCCCCCGGTAACAATGCATTTTGTCGGTTAAAATTTACAGCCCGCTATGCAATGACGTCAAAACTTTGAAAGAGAAAGCTAGCATAGTCAGAATGCGTGTATTTATATAAGGGACTAAAATAATTATTTCGCCTTTTAAAAATATTACTATGGTTCTAAATTATGCACAATGCAGTTCATCTGTTATTAATTATAATTTTCAGGAAATAAATAATTTTATAATATGACAGCATAGCGGTACTCAAGCGGGATGGCACACCGCTCAAACCCTTTAAATCCCGTAGCGCTCCGTGGTCTAGTGCATCGATCAATGTGAGCCCAATGTGTATGCAAACGTAGAGGGTTCGATTCCCACTCGGGTCCGACGCAAATAGCTTTTTTTAAATTTAAATATTTCCGCGAGTGAATGCAAGAGAGAGACAGCAGCTTCGAAGAGCGAGATAGATCCACCAGTTTGAATTTCAAATATTTCCGCGAAAATTCAAAATTAAAAACGACTACAGCGAGAGGTGCGCGCGCAGAAAACCAAGGTGGCTGCTGACACCCGGGAAGTTTAAATTTCAAATAATGGAACTTAGAAAAAAAATCGGAAAAAATTCAAATTTCAAATATTCCCGCCAGAAATCCAAGATGGCCGCCGAAGTCCGACGCGTAATTCCGGAAGCAAATTAAAAAATCTAATGCGTAATTTAATCAGTAGCACATATGTAAATTACATATCAAACTTCATATGTGATTAATTAGATCAAACCGCGAAATTAATTAGATCAAACCGCGAAATTAATTAGATCAAACCGCGAAATCCGCGAATTAAGGGGGCGTGGCTTAATCGAATAAAAAGTGGAGGGGGTTTCTCGCCCTGTTCTACTGTCATATGGTCAAAGTTCTATAGAATTTTGCCGAGACTAAGGAGTTCCAACCCTAGCAAGGGATCTTTTACATGCTACACATCGTAGTAACATGGGACCCACGGCTTTACATCACTTCCGAATGATGGCATTCTGTAGAAGCTTTCATCTGCATTTTTAAATTTTTTGAAAACCTCACCGGGACCGGGAATCAAACTCGCGACCCTTAGATCAGTAGTCAGGATGCTTACCACTGAGCTACCGACCCCGGCTTGCTGGTGTTTAATGTAATAATTATGCATTATGCCCACTGTTAATTGGCAACCATAGTATATTTTATAGAAAACTTGTCGATACTTCTAATTGGGGAACGAAAATACACGAAGATGATAATAATTGAGGAACACTTTTCTGAACGTTGTAGATTCTTTTATCAACAATAGAACCACGAACCACTGACTGCTGTCCCACAAGGATCTGCCTTGGGACCGCTTATGTCTTTATTATTTGCAAATGACGTGGAAGATGTAGGATGTTGAAACCATGTTTAACTAACTCTGTGATAATTGTATGCCGATTGTTCAACTCGGCATCGCATATGGATTGAAAAAGCTTGAAAATTTTATAATGATGGTACGTATTTGTTTTTGCACTCAATCTTTCAGGTGCACAGTTGGGATTGTATTAGAAAATAAATTAATTACGTGGCCAAAACTTAAATTGCTGTGTATTATACATATACAATAGAAATAGATGATTATATAAATTTAGAAGTACACCTAGATTTTGCTACCTGTCTACTTGTGTACGGATCGAGCAAAGTCGAACTGCTTTAATTTCGTTTGACGAAAGAGAGCAGTTCATATTATCCCTAAAGGCTGTTAACATGAGTAGCAGAAATAGCCGCAGCAACCTTGGACGTCTTTAAGTCTTACCGCAGAAGAATACAGCGTTAATTATAACACTTGTGGTCTATAAATACATTTATTTATTTTCGGTGCCCGTTTGATATTTACCAAGTCTATTTATGCCTTAAACCAGCGCTTTATTCATAAATCTTTGTTTAACCGCTCCTGAAATAGACGTGGGAAAATGTGCACATCCTTTGTCTTAGATGGGCCTTCGGTGCATTCACCTAGAAATACGTTTATTTGCTGTGAAGATTAATGGAACTCCGGTAGCCTCTGCAAAAACTAGATTACCTGTAAATTTCCGTGTAACAGTTACTAAGAATAAACTTAAGAAGCCTCTTACGCGTGTTTGCTCATAATTTTTATGAGGGATAGGAAAAATTGGTTGGGTTTTTGCTCTAATTTAGGTATTTAGATAATATACAATACAACAGTTACACAAAACTTTATGCTTATAATAAATTAGTTTAGTCTTTTGAAACGCGTATTACGTCTATCAGTTAAGTACAAAAGGTATTATACTAACATTCACTTAGTTGGAAGTCTTTGATTGATTCATGGGCTGGTGTTTTTTGTACGCCAAGTATATACTTAAAAGCCAAAACCAGTTCGTTTTCTTGACCTCGTGTGTTATTTTATTACAACTTAGCATAGTTTTGATCGTCCATTTGTTATCCGCAAATTAGTGCTAATTTTGCCGGAAATCCAATGATTTGTAACAATTCAACATTACCGGACGTAGGTAAGGTGGTATTCTACGACTATAAGTGGTTCTAAAATTAACTCTCACCAAGTTTATTTAACCAGCCACTCTTGTAGAATTTGTGCACGATTTATAAATACACTATCTTCACTATGGTTAGTGTTTGATTGTGGTACAAGGGTAGAAAGTAAATATTTGCAAATGGGGTAGATGCTAATAGTATCAAGGCACGGCCACAGTTTACAATATCTTCCGAGACTAGGAAATACGTATACCTAGTATACATGTTGCATACATCTTTTAAACTATCGCTGCTCCATCTTTAGACTCTTATGTGTACATCGAAAAATCTGTATGCCTGAGTGGAGCTAATACTTTGAGAAGTATTTCTATGCAGCCAATTTTACTTTGTAATTAATGGTAATAAATAATAGGTGGGAATACATTAGTAACTGTACCAGTAGATGATACTATTAAGGAAAAAAATTGAAAATTCCCTAGATTTGCTAAATTTGTTCTTAAAAGTTTAAAAGTGAAAATATAGTTAGATAACCTAAGCCTGTTTCTAACTATTTACACTATCGTTTAGCATTTAATTAAAACGTGATATAAGAAAAAAACATAAATTGTGCTCATTATCAGTACCTATAGAACACCCCTAAACTGAAATGGACCAATAGATGACACTATAAATTCATTCATTCTTTGACTGGCAATTATCTTTTAAAACCATAACTAATGTTTTCTCCTCTGCTTAACATTTCTAGTTGGTGCACTGTATCAATCATTTGGTCAAGAGATATAGAAGAGATGTCCTGTTCATTTGATATAATCTCTTTCTTCGCTTTGTTTGTGGGCCTTAGTCTTATTACTTGAATATATGATCTTTTCTGTTGTACCACAAAAATTGTTTGAGTGTGCTTCTCACCTAGAAACTTACACAATACAAAGTCACAAAGTCGGAATGGCAAATCATCTTGTTAACATCTTCAAAATCTTCTTCTCCATGGTATGAGAGGCATCACCACTTTCAGTATTGATACTGATTCAAAAGTTGTTGAATCAATGTCCTCCTACCTTGTTCGTCTAATTCTATCATTTTCTATTTATTATGTGTTCTCTGTTTTTCAGCAGGTTTCTTTATTTGTTGTACTTTTTTCCGCTTTTGTTCTTTTTCTTAATTTTGTTAGCTTTCTTTCAGCTATCTGTTGTTTATGTTTATTGTTTATGTTCTTCTACATAATAGCTGAGGCGATGTGAGTACCGTACCATAGGGATTTTTCTCTTTTCATACTTCTAGACATGGCAGTTTTTTCTTTGTGAAAATGGCACGCGTTGAAATGGAGGCGGAATAGTGGGGTCTAAAATGTTTGGTTGTGAAGTTCTGGATAGAATACGTATTATTTTCTTTTATAAGTGTTAATACTATAATACTCAAATGCAGATTGGGTTAGTTCCGCTACGGATATCTCAGATTTATCTTCTTGTGGTGGATCCGCTATAATATTTGCAGATGGATTATGAAAAACATCTGGCAATTGAAGAGCAATGTAGGAGGAAGATCAATCTTCTTGTTTGAAACCATGGATAAAGGCGTTTTATATATTTTCATAGAAATGTTCATCCACCCTTTATCTGACCTCCCTGTTGTCCAATTTAATGAGGCCGCCTCAGCGATCTGTACCGTTATCTTCTGATATACAACCATTGGAGGAGATATATAGTCAGCGGCGTTGGTCAATACTTTACCACCTTTGGGTTTCATGTAGAAGACAGTTTCATCGTTTCATCTGCATTAAAGGCTCGTTGGATTCTTCATCTCATAGACTAGACCTTTTTCTTCAATGTAGGATGATACCTCGTTAAACCATTGCACTAAATTCTCACTGGTCACATTTTCTCAAAAACGAAAAAGGTTTGATAGATCCTATCTCTAGTTCTATTTTTGCTGGCTCGAAACAGTTTATGTACTCCTTGTTGTCATATGAAAATGCAAATGGCGAAATTTTAGGGAAACCATTGGCAACCAGCATATCACTAGATTTCATTGTGTTGTTACATAAGCATGTATTAACTAAGTAAGTAATGCACTGAATACAATTTTAGTTTACAAAAGCCAGAATTACAATTTAAAATACATAAGATGTCAACCAGTCATGTAACCTAACCTATTAACTGGAAAAATAATAACCAGAAGCATATGTGCTAACACAAGTAAATCTAGTGACAATGCTTGTTGCTAATGGTTTCCCGAGATTGCATTTCCATATGAAAAAAAATGGACTATAAGTGAAAACAATGATGCAGGTTGTCAAGTATATATTAGATAATGTTGCCAACCCTAGTATTTTAGTGAGCAGTGTTTCTAAGTCTTAATGTCATTAATAGTTTAGGATAAGGGATGTCATCTAAGATTGGTTTTACCTTATTGATAGGTACAGTATCTGGTAGTTCTTTTAGTAGTTGGACAGTAATTAAATCGAAGCCTGGATATTTCCTTTGAGATTTCTTTCTTTTGGAAGTTTTTGATTTGAAATAAGGTTTCAGGAGTAACTTCCAACGGAGAGGGTTTAAAGACGTTTGTCAGATGCTGCGCGAATATTCTCCCTTTCTCATTATCATTTCTCACCGAATCTCCATTTCCAGTGTTAATAGAAGCAATTTACATCTGTAGTCGGTTCCTCTCTATAAGGAATCATCGGAAGTTTCTTTAGTTGATAAGTTGCATAGATATTTTTGAATTCCTTTGATCTTGTGTTCATCTAGTAACCTCTTTGCAATTCCTTGTTTTAATCCCTCCTGTTTTGGTTAGTGTGTTATTAGTGTTAGTAGCGTTTTTAGCAGTAGCATTCGTTTAGTCCTATAAAATTTAATCTTGCAAACACTTCTTTATTTGGAGCGTCGATAGCGCCTATTTACTAAACCGGTAAGCCCTCCCTGGATTTTCTGACAGCGTTTTTACAATTTGTTTATGCGTTGAAACCTTTATCACAAAGTGCAGGACCATTACTTTTGTTTTGCCATCCCAGAAAACAAGCAACATACCTCTGCTTGATTCTTTCTTTTCGACTGATAGATGCTTCGAACTGGACAACTCGTTTTATAATTTTATTTCGACCATCAATTTTGGATTCATTTCTATCTACATCTGCTGCAAGTTTCGTGCTTATTATTTGTGTTAATTTATAACATAATGTGTTACTTCAGGTGTCCTTGAGCTGCCTAATTTGCTTGTAGGTCCTGCTATATTGGCTATTTTATACTATGGTTACTAATTAAATATGTTATACTGATAATGTGTTATTATTGTTTGCGTAATTTCGTTACTGTAACCTTTTATATTTTAGATATTGTTACGATTGCCTGCTGCGATATATGAGTCTATAAGTCCTCCGGGCTATCTGAGTATATTTCTTGTAATTGAAGACTTGTTGGCGCTCATAATATTTTTCTGTATCATCTTGTAAAGAACCGCATACCGTCTTCACTGAGCTTAATTGGCGGGCTCTTAAGTATACTCTCGTAATCCTGCGATATTTAAAGATTTTGGCAATTTAAGGTAAAATAAGGTAACAGGGTGCACGAAACTTTCTGAGAGGTATTTTTCAGAATCATCTGTTTCGGGAGTTGCTTCTCATACCGCTTCCTGTATTCATGTTGTTAAACTCTGTACTGCTTTATTTAGCTCATCTTCGCTTATAAGTGGCAGATTTTGAGGAAGTTTCTACTTGATCAATTCCCTGAATAGTTCCTAATTTGTACACAATATTACTGTTCTTGACTTTTCGCTTGCATAGATATTAGCAGTATTTAATAGAGGACTGTGGGTAGAGAAGATATCTAGGCAGGATTTGACTATCAATGGTTTTTGCGAGATACGCATCGTAAAATTTCCTTTTCTTTGTCAGTATTGATATAAATTTAATTAGATCGCATTGGCCTTTCAGAATGGTCTCTTTTATGGTATTTTGAATCGTAAACACCTGTTTACTGAACTCTGTCTCTAGGGGTAACGAGAAGCAGCAACTTTTAGTTGATTTTTTTTTTTATTAAAGGTTTCAGGATACCATAAATCGTTGTACAATGCTTGATTGTTACCAGAACTTTACGTGAGAGCACGGTATCTCTTACCTCTAAAACTGTATTTCTTTTATGATAATCAGCATAATAATTCAGCTTTATAGTGCTCAATGTTCGATTTAAGCCTTCTCTAAAGTGTTTCACTTAATTTAATTTCTCGCTATCCTCTTAATATCATCAGTCCAACGGTTCGGTGGCCTTCTTTCATCTTTTCCAGCCCTCAATTCATAATTTTTGTGCAGTAATTGTCATGGAGCCTGACCATATGCCCGGTTCATCTCCACTTGTATCCTCGGTATAGTGAACACATTTTAAGGGAAACCTCAAAAAAATGTCCCGATTTTTTGCACAAATGTTTTTTCGTGCTCTAAAATCTCCGTCTCTAGGGTACCAGCGTCGTAGTTATTTGGAGCAGGAAACAGAAGAAGAAACAACGTGTTTATTAAAAAGAATAATGATAAAGTAATTTATCTGTTCATATTATAGAAAATAGTAATTTATTATACAAGACGATAAAGTTAAATTTTATCCACGAGTGAATCGTTTAACGTCGAGACGAAGTCGAGACGTTAATGATTCAAGAGTGGATAGAAATAACTTTATCGTCGTGTATAATACAATATTTTTTTCTATAGCAAGAACTTTAAGAATTTCCAAAGAAAATAATGACAGTCAATCACATTTCAAAATGTCAGTAGCTAGATTGGGTTGCTACGATAATATGAAGCTGTCGTATTTAATTTAAACAAAAGTTAGAAAATTAAATTACTTTATCTATCCTTGATGTTAAAGTGCTACTTTATCTACCCTTGCTGTTAAAGTAAAACTTGACCTTTTGTTTTGAGTTGATAAAAGCACACTTTAACATGTGCTATAGAAAAAATATCTTTAGAAGAGTTGTTCGGAATGTAAAATTACAGCCCCCTGTAAAATTTCAGAAATGTTGGCCTACTTTTATGAAACCCTGTATATGAGATGAAGCAAGGTTTCATAAAAGTCTATGGGTGTGTTTGAAATTTTGCATAGGCACGTAATTTTAGATGCTGAACAACGTTTCTTAATGGTGTTTTGCCGTGTTCAAAACAAAAAAGGTACTTTACCTGGACAAAAGATGTTTTTTAACTAGTGGCAAGGCCTCCTTGATACGACGCCGGCACCCCCAGAGACGGGGACTTTTAAAGAGTCGCTCCTAGAGTGCTAAGGAACACTTGTGCCAAAAATTAGGACTACATTTTTTTGAGCTAGATATCTATTATGTCTGGGCTATTGAGTTCAGTCACTCTCTTAATTATGTCAGTGACTCCTGTTCTTTGTTTAATCTACCTCTTCTGGTTATTCCTAATATCCATAGCTCCTTGCGTGCCTGTAAGTTTATTTATTCGCAACCATATATGTAATGTTAACATTCCTGACCTCATTTGAGTGGGGGAAGTCGTACATTTCAGCCCGCTACTTCCCGCACTCACTTCCCGCTCAAGTGCGGGAATTGAGTGCGGGAAGTACATTCCCGACCGCTGAGTACGTTGGGAAACTGGGAATCTCGTTGATCCATTCATGCGCGTCACAACCTGTCGTATCATAATATAATAATTTTTCCAATTATTGTTTAGAATAAAGTGGTTGCGAATAAAATAGTATACAAACCTCGACAGGAAGTTTCCTTAGTCTCGAGATAATAGCTGATTTCGCCGCTTCGCGTCTCAATCAGCTAACTAATCTCTCAACAGTAATGAAACACTTCCCATCTCGGGCTGTAATATACTATTACTGTTTTATTGATAAAAGTTAGTTGAGCTAGTTTCTACCATGTATATGTAGGCACATAGTTTCGATGCCCCGGGCTAATTTATATTTTCCTGGCTTCAGATCGGTTCACATGTATAAATTTTCAAGAACTGACGACTTACCCGAAATTCCATAGTACCCCTGCGGCCTGGGGTTGTAAATCAGAAACATGCTACTGGGGGGTGCAAGGCGAACGGCGAGTCCTTTCATATAGCAGGTGGTCACACACGCCCGACGCGAACACAAACTCAGCCAATTCCCCAATCAATCATGCAAGCAAAACAAACATTCAGTATTTAGCAGTAATGTGCTCATTACATAATACTTACAGGGGGTTTTATGGCCCCCCGCGGAGTTCCCACGTCGCATCTCGAAGAAGACATCATCAGGGATATCCTTCGGTGCACCTTCGTTGGCGTACCTGTAATAATCCTGAAAACATGGATTCTTCCCGCATCTAGTACGCATTAACCAAACGTTAACTGCATCAATGAGTCCAACCCATGTCAATGTAACCCGCAATTACGGTGGCCGCATGGACCGTAAAAGGCACAGGTACAAGGCATCTTTGAGAGACGGACTTCCCAAGCCACTCAGTCGCGCTAACTGGGATCACTGATAAGCAAGGTGCTTATCAGGTCAAGGATCGTCGGCCATCTCGCCGAATGGCCACTGATCCAGGCACGAGAGCGCTCTCTGCAGCTAGTTGACCCGTGACCAACGATAACAATGAACAACGACCCACTTAATAAAGCTGTCTACAATCAGCCTCAGTGCGAACAATAACGAATGTTCGACTCCGCTGTTCAATAACTACATGTGCTACGCAAGCACTAGCATTTCTTTTTACAGACCTCATCGTTTCATCCGCTCTCTTATAAGTTATACTTCATATAACTTACACAATTCAATCACTCCAAGAACACATATACTCGCGGTGGAATGACACCCGCCGCGGATTAGGCTCGCGTCCACAGATGTACGATCTCGCCTACAGACTGCCAAAGCACATCAGAGCCCTCGCATTGTAAAAATTCCACCCCCAGTCGCCTCGGGCCTCACAAAATTTCAATATCGAAATTCTCGGCTAACTGTCCCAAAGGCCCATCGATATTTTAAAACTACTGCGGAAAACGCCGCCCGATTCTTAAAAACAGTCCTCGGTCTGGCGATTAGCTTTAGACTCATTTCGATTCTGTGCTAAATTTAGAAAGTATCGTATTTCGGTGGCTGGTTTAGTCGAAAGCCCATAATTATACGAATACAAATAAAATAATAGCATATTTTCAAACAACTCAAAGAACACAAAAGTAAATATTACAACATATATAATAAACAACGCATTGCTCTAAAAAGTTTTCGCTCTAGATATGTTCTTTCAATTCCACAATTACTTTTAACCTCCATGAATTTCGTTTGTAAAAAACTATTATTGAACTTGATGTCATTGCTCAACTTCTCGTTATTTTATTAAAGTGTGTATCGCGTAGCAATCGCAAATATTTTACGTGGTTGTTTTCTATCCTAGCGGCTCTTCTATGCTTCATCACAAGCAGGGCCGTAGCTACAGGCTTGGGGGCCCTGGGGCAACAAATAATTATGGGGCCCCCATGTCTTCCCCTTTACCTCTACATCACTTTCATTTAGTAAGACTTTTTTAATAGGGTTACTATTTGGTGTTTTTTTTTCTGTTAAGATAGAAGAATGGGTATTTAAAACAGACAAAACACATATTTACTTCACACTTCACATTGAGTTTAATATAAAACTGTATATAACGTTTAAACAGGCTAAGTTTAGTTCAAAACTTTTTAAAGACAACTTCGTAAAAATCTTCCTCCGTCTTCGGGGGCCTCTATGTTCGGGGGCCCCGAGGCACTGCCCCGGTTGCCCCGGTGGTAGCTACGGCCCTGATCACAAGTCATTAAAGTTATACAGCTGCTTTTGCATTGCCTTTCCTTTAAAGGAATTTAATGCCGGTCGGCGCCAGCGATCACTTCAGTAGGTGCACGCCCCATGCATACATAGAATTTACAAGCAATGCCACTAAATAAATATACACTGGCTTGATACACTCCAAGCATAATCACCCGCAGTGTTGTTATATTTACATTTAACCTAGCGTAGAGCATTAGCGCTGTAGTTAATGATCCCAGTTATTTAAATTTAAGCCTTATTGAAATGTCGAATAAACTAATAAGTGTGTGCTTTTGAAGCAGTAAGACAGTGACCGCTGTAATTAGACTTACGATCACTATATCAAATTACACGAGCATGTTTCGCAAATGGAACATTAGGTTTGCATTTGGAATTTTTCTTGATTAAATAGTGTAGAATTTCATTTCGTTAAGAAAATAAATCTTAACTAGCTCCAACTGGCCATCATTGGACATATGAATTAAGTGTAATTAAAACCGCACGGCTAGTTAATAAATATACACTCATTAAGCAATACGTAGCCCATAAAAGCTAGTTGATGCAAATGAATAAATGATATTAACAAATTTAGACCAACAATCAGTAAAAAATATTTAGTATGTACATATTCTAGTGAATTTTATTGCAGACACTTGAAAATTCAGCAATTAGTTTTTTTAAAACTTCGCCAATTATCGGGAAAACAGTTTTAATTTCAATTTTTTAGCCAAATCACTTGTTTTCCTCAACACCTCTAACTTTTTGTAATCTCGACACTTTTTCTCATACAATCCCTTAAATAACAACTTTCATCTTCTGTACCATAAAGCTCGACACGTTCACAATACCGTAGTAAAGGTGACACTTGCTACAGATGAAATGTCAATTACTACCTGTAGCGAATCTGAAAAGAGCACAGGACTAGCTACAGTAAGAAAGGGGCTGCGTCTTAAGTTGAAAATGCAGGTGTTCGCCTATAAGTTCGGTAAAGACATGTAGGTGTTTATTATTGGTTAGCCCCCACCCTGGTGATTTGTGCAAAGGCCGGGAAACCTCATCGGTGGCAGTGGCGTTGGTGCTATACTCACCTCCGTACTTTGAACCTACCTTAGCTATTGCTGGAATACGTTATCTGCAAAATACGCAAAACTGCACTGTGCTTCACAATAAAGGACAACTAGTAGTTTAAAACCTCTATTCAGATAACATGCACATGAAATTATATTTCAATGGGCCCTGCTTAAAACTGGAGCCATAACAATGAGTTTAATTTTCTAAATATATTTCATAAGTTAAATAACATTATTAAGAACACATATGATGGGCATCAGCTTAATGCTGCGACAATCTGCACAACACATTTCTTAAAGGACAACAATCGTTGCTGCACCAGTACAGAATACCGAAGAAGTTACTGTGCTACTTCGGGGATACCACCCCCAAAACTTATTTCACAACTGTAACCCGCCTGTCAAAACATTCAAATATGAACTGCAATTTACATGCAAAATTCTGTTCGGCACTTGGGCGCTAGACAAAATGTTAGCCGGGCCGGGTCTAGCGCTAGCAGGCAGAATTTGCGCACCTCGCAAAATGAACATCGAGCGTCGGCGTCGGTCGGCTCTCGATAACGAATTCTGGGATATATAATTGATTCGTTCTTTATGTGAAATATGCGTATTAATGGCCTGTCTCTTTGATGCTATTCTAACTGATTTAGTGGCTGTATATCTATTTTAACCATTTTATTTATTATTTTGTACTCTTCTCTAGTTTCTTGTTCTTTCTGGAATAGGTTCAAATACAGTTTTCTGTTTTTTTCTATTTCGATAACGACCGATCAAATAAATTTCAGATCTGGTTTGCTGTGGCTTCTTATAAACATAGTGTAACAGCGGCCAACTCGAGCTGAAATTTATTTTATTCGCAACCATATATGTAATAAGATCATTACTAACTTTTAAAAAGTTGGAAAATGAGCTACGAGTATTCCCAACGTGTAACTTTCCAACCGGTCGGAAAAGTGATTGCCGTCGCAGCGGTTGGAAATGAATCCATTCCCGACCTCTGTGTAGGTTGGGACACTGGGAATCTCGTTCATCCATTCATGCGCGAGCCATTCCCGACCGCTGTGTAGGTAGGGACACTGGAATCTCGTTCATCCATTCATGCGCGTCACAAGCTGTCGTATCATATTATAATAATTTTTCCAATGATTGTTTAGAATAAAGTGGTTGCGAATAAAATAGTATACATACCACGGTGAAAAGTTTCATTCCTGTCTCGAGATAAAGTTGACCTCGACGCTACGCGTCTCGATTAACTACTTAATCTCTCGACAGGAATGAAACACTTTCCACCTCGGTATGTAATATACTATAATCATTCGAGATGGTTTATTTTTCTGCTGATCATTTTTCGCTATTACATGTTTTGGATGTCCAGACCCTTCTTCTATAGTTCTATTCACTTTCATAAGTGTTCGTTCGCCCTAATCTTCGCTAGTGTAAATACCTTGTGCATTCGTGTTCAAAACTATCGAGATTTAATAGAACTCTATTATCCGTTTTTAGACGTGTTTCATCCTCTCACATATAAGAGGAAATGGTTGATAACGCACTCAGATCCCCGTTTCTGACATCCTACAACTTAATACCTGAGTTTCGTCTAGCGTTCATGCAACTGATAATTGATATCCGTCCCAAAGTATGTTGGTACCAGTGTACCTGTAAAGAAAGTGTTTGCTATTTTGAAACCAAATTTTTCATAAAAATTTATAAGCCTGTCTCTATTGTTAATTGTGTCTTCTCCATGAACTCCCACCACCTTCCTGTTCTTTCTTTTTTCAACTGTAATGTTTAAGTCTCGGGCAATTATGAGATCATGGTGATATGGGATTTTTTCTGTGGTGTTTCTTCATACTTCTTAGAAATTTCTTTTTTGTATTTTCTTATGTACCAGAATAAAGATTTCTAATTTGGCCATTTCTTCTTTGTCTACTCCACGAAAATAATACCCTATAATAACAAAGTTTTAGAGATAAGTTTTGTCTCAACTCTATTGTCTTCTTTGTTTCAGCGATGATGGCAATATCAATTTTACGTTGTAAGATTTCCTTTTGTATTGCGCTTACAATCCAAATTCCAATATTCGTCGTCCGTTCCGTTGCTATTTTCGTCTTGTATTTATTTCTTTCCAAATTCTGAGGCTTTTTGTTGGGTGTTTTAGCGATATATCGGATGTTTATCTCTTAACTTGTTGCAATTCAACCCCCCAACTGGAGAATCAGGTTACCTTTAAACTTTCACCCTACTAGAAGTTTAAGTGCTAGCTGGCATAGCTTACAGGATCTTTAAGATATGCAAGCTCCGCACCCTGCAATAGATGAGAATGTGGTCGTACCAATCGGAGGAGAAATGGGAATAATAGTTTACAAATATACTAAAATGACACTTTAGATTCATAAAGGCTTATATATTGATACGTTATTTTAAATGTGTACATCGCCGAGTGATTTTCGAGCCCAAGAAGGAGGATAGAGGTCATAGTTTGGCCCCGATTTCTAGCGTGCGACACAGTCTTCAGTTTCGAATACTACCTAGGGAAGACAAGCTGCTTGGCACAGCAGGCGCTTCACGCGCAGCTCTCGCGTTGGGCGCAAATTGAGAAGATTGAAGAGGGCAGGAAACCCGCAAACGGACTTGTGCCGTGACCAGTCCCGATTACGTAGTTTTACGCAATGAAATAGTGGTTAAAGAAATCATTTTTTCCGTGGTGGCTCGTCGAGACTTATCGCCTGATATTCACTACTTCTAAACTTCTAAGGCAAATTAGAAGGTGCCTTTTTTGTTAATTATGTCCCGCCAGACTCCAGCGATCGATTGTGTTCGGACTCGATTCTTGATTTCCCTAAACACCTACGTTGCTTTTAGGGTTTTATGACTCACTCCAATGAGTGACGTTCGTGGGCCAGCTTCGCTCCAGGTCACGTGTTAGTCTCTTTCTACCTTTCTCTGGGAGCTGGAGTTCTCTTAAATCTTGTCACTTCAAAATGCAACCTCGTTTTGCCTTCATAGTGATATTGGAATAACTGTATTGCGTTCTAATTACGGCGTACTGTAAAAATTCTGCATGCCAATTATTTCCCGTACGTTAGTCACCTTCCTTTCGTAGCTCAAATAATTATCTTTGAATTTAGTATTGTGTTTCTGTGTGTGTTTACGTAAGTTCTTGCCCAGGACACAAATTTTGAGCTCTTCCCCATAAGGGAAAGCTAAGCGCATTTTAATGCGTCTGCTGAATTGCGACCAGCTTAATTAGGATGCAGCAATCACAGCATGTCACGCCATGACGTCACTGTTGGGGCATCCTTTGTAATAATAGTTTTATAACCTGCTAACTGCGACTGTATTGTATGCTCAATAAAACGTTTCAATTTTGCCATTGTCCTTACATGTACTGTGTACAAACAGAGTAGTTACATTTATGAGCGAATTAAGCACCAAGCAGATGGAGGCAAGGTGAGATAATGCAGTAGTCCATACTTCGACTTCTCCCGACGTCTTGGCCGTGTTCTTCTGAGTTGGGAGACTCCACCCAAATTTTAGGCGAAAATAATCGGCTGAGTGGCTTTCAACAAATCATTAATACGTCCCTACCGAAGTGACTTTAGGTGTAAACGCAGACACTTCCAGAGTAAAGCTCCGCCCGTGTCCCATTGAAACTAGCTGCGTACATTTTTCTTATCGTAATTTATTGATTATTTGAAGTGTTAACAGTATATAACTACAGTTATATCAGTCGCCTCGTGTTGTAATAGGCACATTACTTCTTCATACTCATAGCATGGAAAATATGAAATGGTTGATTTAATTAAATCTGAACTTGTTTTCCAGTTTCCAACAACGTCTCAAGGCATAAACGGAAAACTCAGCACGGGTGGCGGTCAAGTCAATTTGGATGGATTCAGGGAGTACTAGTACGATGTCTTCTCAACATTTGGGGTGTTATGCTGTTCCTTCGTCTGTCCTGGGTTGTGGCTCAGGCCGGTGTAGGTTAGTGGTTTTTGTATGTAGTACTTATTATTGTTGTAACTATTTGAAATTCAAGGTTTTACTTGCTTTCCTTTATTTAAGACTACCTAATTGAATGTAATTTGCAGTCACGAAAGACAGTACATAATTCATTTAAAAATTCTAAAGAAATTCAACGTTTAATATTAATTAGTCCATACATAGATTAATTCTATACAATTTTTTGCAGGAGAGGCGTGCTTGCTAATTTTAACCACAAGTGTCGTCACAACAATAACTGCTCTTTCCATGTCAGCGATCAGTACCAACGGAATTATAAAAGGAGGTATAAAAGAAATGCAATTAATCTCTATTAAGTGTTATGTTGTCATGCACCCATGTGAGATGATATGTTCAATTCAAATTTATATTGTATGTGTAGAAATTCTACTGCACAAACAAATCAATTAGACAGATTGGAAACCTTTAGATAGTTATTTGCCCTCATATTTTTTCATTGAGAGCTTGCTTCTTATAGGAACATTAATTATTTTGATTTTGATAATCGACTACTATGCTGTGTCAATTAATATTTGAATATTTGTTCAATTTAAGTGGTACTCTGTTTATGTAAAGTCTAGTTATGGTTCGATCACGCTTAAAAATTGCCAAAAATATGCATTTTGCAAGTTATCAGACAAATGATTACAATAGAAACATAAATAAGTGACAGGTTTTTCGCTTAAATTAATAGTAATACTCAATACTCGTACATATCAAATTGTTTTTGATCACCTTCCTGTGCATAATCTATATTGAAATCACAATCCATTGGTTTTGTCAAGTTCCTTTAAAACTTTACTGCATTGATTTTTAATATTATTTTTTAAATCAAACTTATTAGCACTTACATTTGTTATATTAAGTTCTTCTTTCATTCAATGACCAATTTGTAGTAAATTAACTTCAGTGGTGGACTTTGGAACTAATTTTAATATAAATTTGTCAAAGCTTTAGAATTGATATGCCCCTAAAACAACCAAATATCATATGGAATATGACCCCAGTGGCTAATCACATTTGCATTAATGTGTGCTGATCATCGTTTGTCAATTATCACCCAAGTGGATTTATATCAGACTGAAACTGCCACCGATTGTGGCACTCTTAGTGAAAGATAACCACCGTCCTGGCCAGCTCGAATCCTCAGCAGTGAATGGCGTGGATAAGGACTAGATGGCGGTTGTTGAGGTTAAAAAATGCATGTAATAAATTGAGACACAATGGGCGCCAGTCGTTCACTGCGACAAAAAAGAAACACATGTAGCTAACAGTCGAAAATGCACTTAACTTTTGTAAGCTTCTCGCTTAACAATCCTAAACTGTAAAAAAACCAGCAGGTTTGTTGGGGGATAAGTAAAGCATAAAATACCAGTAGTAAGGATAATAGGTTTTAATTATCGTCAATATAAAAACAATTCAATCGAGAACAATTCCACAGCTAAGCCTGGCATTATGAACACACAGGAAATAAAAATATCTCAAATTTACAAAGCCAGAGCAAAAATAGCAGAAGGTTGTGTTGTGTTTACCCAAAAAAATATATAACAACTGGGTCGCAATTCAAATGCCTGATGCATTAATCAAGCTAAAAAAAGTACGTTAGATATGTCCGGATGGAATTGGAAAAAAATACACATTTAAATAACTGACTTAAAAGTGTTAAAACATGAGCAACCCAGATGCAAGCATTATCTGCTTGCAGGACCTAGCGCTCGCAGGCTAGCTAATTATCAGCAGAAGCCCTTATTGAAGGCAGATGTTGCTACTCAAACAAAAGCTAACTTTAATTTTACATCGAGCGAGATAAATCCCAAAGGTTTTTGTATTTAAACGTCACATAACAACGCAGGCAAAATACGTCTAAACAAATACAAAAATGTTGCTGTTATGTAAACTAGAAAGAGGCATGCACTAATATTCACTGCTTATTTAATTGACTGGCCTAACCAGCGCAGCACACTGCGTAATGGGGTGCCTCGATATCTTGACCGGCGAATTTCGAATCCTTGCCATGGGCCTTTGAATGGGAAATGTGGCAACTTGCCGGGATGTGATCCATCCGAGCGTTTTGGGCTTACGTTCAGGCAGAAATGTGCCTCCAACATGAGAGGGGTCAGGCACAGGCCATAACTGCCTGCGGCGGACTCGAATGTAGTGCACGCCGGGGATGAAAAGACGTGGAG